>OX419589.1:177803-204874 GCA_948473455.1 Teleiodes luculella | reverse complement strand
AAAGCTTGAGAGTTTCACAAGTGATTTAATAATTTTGAAAGCTCCTCTTTTTTGTGAAATCGCCGCGACATGTGAACCTAAAATAAATGTCGATCGATCAAAATGTCAAATTAAATGTTGATCGCGTACAGGTGAGAATGATATCACCTCGGCGCATTAAAAATAAAACTTGTGTTCGTGTTCATTAGAAATAACCCGCGCTCCCCCTCTCTCGGGACATAACTCATCCACTTGAGATCTCGAACAGGTACACACAGACTTGAAAGAAAGTTGCGTTTGCCGAGGGGCGCCCTCCGCTCCCTGCGAGCCGTCTTAAATCGTAAATGATTATGTTGTTTTAATTCATTTGCTTCTTTCTTTTTTATTTCCATTCTTCTTTGAGCGCCGCCTGACTGGAGTGGGTAAAGAAAATTAATAGCGAGTGTTTGTTTGAAACGTCTCTGAAAATACTTAAAGCACGGCTCTAGATGAGCTCGGAACGCGGATGAATAAATTAGTGAGAAAATGACTGCAAGTTGGTTTGTTTGTTGCGGTACATCAAACAGCCGCGCGAGAGGAGCCAGGTTTGAGCGCCGACCCGCTGTCTCTAATTGATCCGCCGATCGAGGACATCACGTCGGTCGATATATTTTAATTTACACCAGAGCCGCCTGTGTTTCGCAATCGTTATAAATTAAATCGCGTTTATGCATCTGTGTTCCTACCGCTGAACATGAAACTAAAATCCTCATTAGTCGTAACTTTTTTATTACGTTAATTTTTAACAGAATTTTAAAGCTGTAATGTAAGTAAAATTTCATGAAGTAACCTCATTATGCCTTTGGATAATATAGATTCCCGAATATTATACAAATAATAAAAGGTGAATATTTACAGTAAATAAACAAACGTTTCGCTTACATTGAATGATGCCGTTCAAGACAGGAATATTATAGCATTACTTTAACATTATTTAATTTTTTACATTATTAGTACCTGCAATAGATTATTTTAAACCTGGAGAAGGGCCTAAAGGAATTCAAACATAAAATGAATGTCGATAAACTTAGTACCTACGGTGATGATAATTAAAAATTATATGTAAAATTACATTTAAAAGTCAAAGATCCAGTTTATGTCGTCAAAAGTGAAATCATAAAGTTAAATCTGTCTGTGTATCATAACGCTTTGTTGAATATCCGAAACAAATAATACAAAATTATTTTCGTAGTTTATAATGTCGTAAGATGAATCAGATGCTGTTAGGTAGTCTAACAAATTATATGCATACAGATGTGAATCAAGAGCAAACAGACAGTTCGGGGAAGCGATAAGGAGAAGTTATCGCTAATCACTTGTTTGCTGTTCTCGAATTAACGCCTCATTACCGTCAGCAAACTCATTTACTAAGAACCTCATATCGGTGTCTTCGGTGGATTTGATACCGATCGTTTTGGGTATTTCTTTGCCATGTAGGTAATAGTATTTGAAGATACTAATTAATTAAGCCAATGAATAAAAAATATTAAATATATTGATAACTGATTAACATCCGTTGGTGTAATATTATACATTTATACCTAGCTAGGCTTTCTTGCAGAATTCAATGAAAAGCCTCAAATCATTACTTAATTAAATGTACATTCATTCATTCTTTTAAATTTTTCATGATATAAAAATAAGAGGTAAAAAAAGAAAAAAACAAACAACATTAATTTGAACTTTCAGGTTTCTATTAGTTAAATATAATATAGTTTTAATACTTTAATTTTAATAAATTGATTATGTTATTTATCAAATTAGGACCTACTATATTTAAAGAATGATAATCAAATAAAAACTTAGACAATACTAACATGCATTTTATAGTTTCAGTTTAGATAACAGATGATAAATATATCTATGCTCGCTCATACATAACTTTACATCTATATATTTGTCAAACGTTGTGACTAATAAGAAGGGTTTTCTTAATCCCCATTATTATGTATATTTATGCTGGAATTTTCGAATTTTGTCTCAGTTTCCGAACCAGTGGGCAGGGTATTGTGCGTGGGCGTATAATTCATTCGCGTCTTTCAGTTTAGATTTTTTATACATTTTGTGTCACAATCTTGGTACTTTCCGAAGTTAAAACATAATTAATATATGCTTTTCCGTTTATTCTAAATTCTCAATATTTAACTCGTTATTCAGCAATTCGCCTATTGCCTATATTTACCTACTATCCGGTGAATATCATTCACAATATTAATTGGTTTAATTTCATATATAGCTAAGTTACGATATTTAGTACAAACTACAGGAAACCACGAGCTTTCAATAAAACTACTATTACCTATTTCTATAAATTACAATATTTCCATTCATAATTAGGAATATTTGAAATAAAACTTATTTTTAGTTATTACACATGTTTTATAATAGGTTGTGCTTTTCTTTTGTTTCTGAAATATTTATTTTTTTATTCAAATTAACTTACCTATAACAGATATAATATATGCTAGTCCATGAGTTAATTGAAGAAAATTTGTATTTGTAAGAATACGAGTATCTATGCTATAATACACATATGTGTCATGTATTCAGGTTTAAAAATATAGGCTAGTGTTATATACCATAATAATCAAATTAGGATTGCATATCGTCCTCTAACTAACGTAATTATTGTAACTGAATAAATACTTAAATAATGTAGGTACATAATATATGTTTGTCTCAGCTTAACCGAACTTGGAATCAAATAACAAAATGTCTTCGATTTTACGTATTTTTAAGACTTTTCGCCTGACTCATTTTAACATTTATCACTTAGCGGGTTCGTAAATACCTGCATTAATTGTCATTTTTACGGTGTAATACTTTTCCTTAAAACTGTAAAATTTTAAATCAATCAAATGCAAGCGCAAACACGAGTAATTATTTTCTCGGCATTTTCTCTGGCTATGATTTATTTTAACATTGCAAGTTTATTGCAATTTATTGCAAGCCATTAAATGAACATAAAAATGATTAATCGTATCAATTTCGATTAAGAGAAAACAAGAGATACAACGCGGAAGGTATGTGTTACCCAATTAAAATTCGACAAATAGCTCAAATAGGTAGGTAAATATTGTTTTATTTAATACTAGCGACCCGCCCCGGCTCCGCACGGGAAAATGGTTATTTTGGGTTATCCTTCAGTATATTATGCATGTATTATACATATAAACCTTCCTCTTGAATCATTCTATTGATTAAAAAAAACCGCATCAAAATCCGTTGCGTAGTTTTAAAGATTTAAGCGTACAAAGGGAGGGACATAGGGACAGAGAAAGCGACTTTATTTTATACTATGTAGTGATGATAGGTACTTACGTAATAATTTTAGCGTCAGTCTTGAATACAACACACAAACTAAAAAAATATCCATGTATATATATTTTTTCTTATGATTTTTCTAATAAGGTTTACTCGTTACTTAATAAGGTACCCTTACTATGAGAGCGTGTGTAACTTAAACAGTTATCAATGTTATTATTCCTTAATTTCAACTTACGAATGCCTAATTAGACGCTTTAACCTTGTGACAGATCAGTTTTATAATACTCGTATTTATGGCGTCAAAAGTACCTACAATACGCTACACATACAAAATATATATAAGGTATATACACGAATAGCAAAGTATATACTTCAATATAAGTGCCCTTTAGATCAATTATATCGTAGAGTCGATACAACACAACATGGTGCCGACGGACAGGCGGAGTTTTTCTTAAACAAAACGACCGCCTCCCCTCTCTCCCCCCTTCCCCCGCACAGGTGTGACCAATCACCGGCCGCGCCTGTGTGCTAACAGTCTTATCTGTGCGAGCGTGTGAGTGAGAGATAATTGTTATTTATTATGAGGAAGCCAGTTGGCTGTGTGCATGTTTTTTTATCGGCGAGCAACGGACGCACTCTGCCCGTGCGCAGCGAACGTGCACCGATATCGGCCGCCGGGCGTGTAGGTGTACCATCCGGTCCACCTAGCGATAACCACTGGTTCCGATGTTAATAACATTACTTTTTAATTGTGCATGCATATACATAACTACCTATTACTGTTTAAATTTATTAGTGCACTTAAAAACTGCGATTGTACAAAGAAAACATAATATGGTGTTACAATTTTATACTTTAAAATCAAGAAATGGCATTTCTAATAATAAACTAATTATTTTCAGGGAACATACAAAATCTAAATATTAAAGAAGCCAAGTTGGTTTTTATTACACTTAGCGACATCTAGCGAGAAGCGGCAGAACTAAAACTTTCTACGGCGTAGCGGAAGCTGCGTAGAAGTTTTCTGTGGTAGGATTTAAACATTATTTCATTTCAATAACCTTTTTAATTTGCTATTAATTATAATATTTTAAAATGTTTTGAGTTAAAGTTCTAATAAGTTTATAAGTGTAAATTGCATTATAGTTGATACTTAATTAAATACAATTTTATTATGCAGATGTTCGTAGTTTTGTTTGGATCATCATGCATGATAGAAACAGTCGATAATAGACCAAAAAGCTTAGATGATACTTTTAAGATTCGTTTCATTCAATTGCTGCCCTTGACTTAAATATATTTTATTCTTACGCATTAATTATTCATTATTAAACTATTATTTTACATTGTATTTAACTTTATTGAACGGCAGATTGCGAATGGTGATAAAATTATTATACCTAACATAGAAGGCAAGGAGACCCAACATTATTTTTATTGATCTATATAACTGACACATTACATTTAAATTATAATCGTCGAAGTGTAGTGCAAAATACTTTTTAATAATAATAAAAATTTTCTTACAAAGTGCAAGCTAATTTCATCGCCGTGCGTTACTAGTAACGCCATCTATTGTCGAGTAGCGAAACCAAACATACGCATCTTTCACGAAATAATGGTGTTTTGCTTTGTAATTAATCCTGTTAGTAGTTTATAATAACTGGAATAATGTAAAAAATACATAATCTCGTATCAACATTTTTTTATAAGTTTAAATAATAATAGAAATAAAATGTTCAATAATGCGGTGATTGTGTAACGTTAACTTTTGATAAATTGTTATGTACGTAGGTTTATTTTAGGTAACATTTTATCTAATATATTATTTATTTATGTAGTAGGTAGGTAATTATTAAAGACTCGGGTTCTAGGTATAGGGAGGAGGCGTAGTGCGGGAGGGGTTATTTTTATTCACACTGGAGCAATGCTCTACCAATGCTTTACATAAAAGAGCGCTTTGGATCCGATTTTCTTAGTTTTTTATTTAAAATATAATTGATTAACTTTATAAACTTGAACCAAATAGTAAGATGACTATTTTTTTTAATACTGAGAATTAATGTTTTAATTAATGTCTATAATAATCAATTTAAGTTCTATCAAAAATTTAAATTCAAGCAACTCATAACTAAACTAAAAAAAATAAAAGGAAAATATAAAGAGGCGATTTTTTTTTATTTCTTCGGCAGGTTCTTCTTCAGAGCAGCACACATTCTTCGCGAACATGACAGTTCTTACTGTTCAAACTATTATCGCACCGTTTTTACTTTAAATTATTGTATTGTTATTTAGACTTGTACCTACATTCGTTCGAGACGACAGCCGGCCTTAGTGTAAGCAAAGCTTCTTTAACTTTAAATCTGACGTGATTCAGTGTTTTAAAAAAGCCTATAATTCATAAGTGCATTTGAATTTAATTTTAAAGTCTATCTTCGTAGGTCCTACCGTAATATCGATTAAGTATTATTTTTTTCATAAAAAGAATTACCTAGCTGCTGATCTCGTGTTTACATAGCAATATGAAATCCGTTTATCATGCAATAACCACTTACAATACGTGTATAATTGGACATAAAAATGGTTTATAGTTGGCATTAAGCACACAATCAGCCAATACCTGCCACGGACGACAACGCGCTGGGTGGCAACCGTTGCCAACCACAAGGTAAACCTGCGATATTATTTGGAAACCCGATCGTATTTTCTAAAATTCAATACCGGTGTCCAGATAGCGCGCAACACATTGTGCAACACCGGTATCCGAACAAATTTGTATATTGGTACAATCCGCAAAATAAAATAGGTGAGCGCGCGTTATTTTTCAACTTAATTTTCCTACTTAGAGATTTCCGTGCAGAAAAATAATCTATTTTAGGCCTCTGTTTCTTTTCTTTTCTGAAAGAAAAAGACATTTTCTCACAGTTACCTATGATTTTTTACTAAACCTTGGTTTTTTGTTCTTAGCTTCTTAGTTTCTGACTTAATGAGTGAGCCGTTTCTATCTGTTATATACAAGACGACTAAAGCTACTCAATAAACAAATGTAGCGTTCTCCTGTATAATCAATAACAATCTACGATCCCTAACTCGTTTGCTAAGCGTGGGGATTATAGCAGTTGGCTCTAACCAAGGGAGAGACCTAAGTCCAGCTGCAGAACCAAACAGATCATACTCGTAGATTGTAGGTAATCTTAAATGTTTTTTCAGTTGCGTATTTGCATTCATAGGAGTACGTTGCCGACGGTACTTGATGCACGTATGTAGTTACGTACCTACGGCGGCGCTAATTAATACGTCGAGCCGTTGTTTTGCTCTTTATTATATATGATTTACGGCGCTCGCCACCGCCGCCGTTTAAAAACGTTATTACGCGGCAGAGCGGGCCATAACCCCGAAATAACCGACTCCAATTGAATTGTTTGTTTTTATAAAGCGAGCACTGCCCGTTAAGGTGGCAGATAATTTTAAATCTGTTACAATTACCTACGTTTCGTTTTTTTCTTAACGTAGGTACTATACATGAATTTATAGATTATAATATATCGTATTGTAATTGAGGTCATTCATATTGAAGCTGCTGTTCGCTGATAATATTATTTAGTTATCTACTTACTTACTATAGCTATACCTACCAGAGACAATCGCCAAAGATTTTAAAGTAGATAAGATATTTAAACTGAATATTAAATTAATTTTTGAAAACTGATTAATGACTTTAATTTTTCCCCATCCATTGCTACGATAAATAGCAATTAGGTACCTACTATGCCATATTTTTTTGGATAAGATATGTCAATTTACCTGTACATTTAGGAACCTCTTAATCAGTTTTAAGATTCGGAATCAGCTAGGCAGGATCTTTTAATTCCTGAAATAGCTAGGCATGATTGATAAGTCGGCAAAAATTCACAGAATATTTGTTGTTTGTTGCAGTTCGGCCGCTGGCCGGCGGCGGCGCTGAGAGCAAGCCCGCCGAGGAGGAGGAGGAGCGAGGGGGCTCCCCGCTCGGCCCCGGCGGGCCCTTCGCCTGCTCGCAGTGCCGCGGACAGTACCCCACGCGCGAGCAGCTCGACAGACACGAGACCTTGCACTCGCCCAGCTCACAGGTCCATACACTCAAATATGTCAGTGCCCATTCTAATAACTAGCTTACCTGCTTCTCTCTTTGCTACTTACTGTCACTCCTACTGAAACCCCGATGATCAGCTGGTTTATTTACACCGTGGTATTGTATCATTGAAAATTCAGATCTTGAAACTGAAAACACATACCTATAAAAACCAAAAGTAAATATTTCTACATAGTTCCTATTAAAAGTTGGTTTTAATGTTTTTTAAAGGTTGATGGTTATCCCAATAAATAAATAGAGTTCTAGTTGTTATGAAAAGTTCAGTTTCTTGGTCTAACACGTCCTGTCAATACAAACTTACGGTGTAGGTATATGTAGAATTGAGGAAATTAACAATGTATTGTTTGTTGGATACAGTCGTGCAAGATTTGCCACAAGAGCTTCGCGAACGTGTACCGGCTGCAGCGGCACATGATCAGCCACGACGAGAGCGCGCTCCTGCGCAAGTTCAAGTGCAACGACTGCGACAAGGCGTTCAAGTTCAAGCACCACCTCAAGGAGCACCTGCGCATACACAGCGGCGAGAAGCCCTTCGAGTGCGCCAACTGCGGCAAGAAGTTCTCGCACTCGGGCTCCTACTCTAGCCACATGACCTCCAAGAAGTGTCTCGTCATGAACCTCAAGATGGGCCGAATAAAGCCCAACAACCCCGCTCTCAACCCTGAGCGAAGTCCTTCCAGAAAGCGAGCGTCGGCAATGGTCGCTTCGCAACTGAACAATAACTTACCACCGAACGGCAATTCCTTTTTGCCAATGCTTCCGAAATACAACTTCTTTGCGTCAGTGGGAAACCAGGATAATAATTTCCCGCGACCGCCTTTAGGGCAACCAGCCATTAATACTTTCCCTTACATGACAATGCCAGTTGGTGGATTAACGCCGTACGCATCGATTAATCAATTTTTTGAGCAGTTGGCGTCCCAACATTATCACCAAAGAAAGTTAGATTTGAGCAGTCCATTAAATCAGAAGCCTAGTAGTCCTCCACCTTCAAATCCGGAAGATTTTATCGAAGAGGTTACCGAAGAAGATGACAAGCGATCTGAGGGTAGCGCTCCGTTAATCATGGATATAGAAGAGGAGGAAGCTGTTACTGTAAAGAAAGAGCAAGAAGAAAGAGATGCCGAATTTCGACCATTATCCCAAAACTACAACTCCGTCCCCCTAAATAATAACGGCGCTGAAATTAATAATCACCACAATTTTAATACAATACTAGAGTCAGTTAGCGCATCAGTTACAAAACATATACTTAGAGCGAATATGGAGAAACTTTCTCCCATACCAGGAAGCGTGTGTCCTAGTATAGAATCACCACCAACTCCTCACGTCATCATAAAAGATGATCCTGATGACGTGCATAGGTGTCTCAAATGTAATGCCACATTCAATAACAAAGACGATTTGATCGATCACGATAAAACCTATTGTCAAAATATATTCAGAAAGCATGAAGGTTTGGCAGCTCAGGTAGCGGAGACAGTAGCTCTCAATAGATACGAGGCTGAAATACGCGCATCGATACAGAGCGGAGTGAGCGCAAGCGAAGATGAAGACCGCGAAGACAAGGTGTCTATTCACGACAACGACAAAAAGATAAGAGTACGAACTGCTTTAAGTGAGGAGCAACAAGCAGTACTCAAAAAACATTATTCGATGAATCCTAGACCGAATAGAGAAGAATTTAAAAAGATCGCACACCAAATTGGTCTTGATAATCGGGTTGTACAAGTCTGGTTTCAAAACAATAGAGCAAGGGAACGAAGAATGACCCAATCAATAGCTTTATCAGATCAACCCTTAGATTTGTCAACTAAAAAATCGAATCCTTCAGTAACATCCAGTCCGTTGCCATCGCCATCATACAGCATTTCTGTTACACATTCCGACTCTGAAGAAGCGGTTAATTTGAGCCAAAAATCTTCGCGTAGCCCAACGCCACATCACCCTAATTATTTAAACGCGTATCCACATTCCAATTGTTCATCTTCTTCGTTCACGGATTTTCGCTTGTCACCGTCGCCAGGGGAGACATTAAATGGTCATAAGCGGTTATTGTCAAAAATGCCAATCAACCCGATGGTACCGATGGAAAAACTCCTCCAATACAACGATATGAGGACAACGCGGTCCCCACTCTTGAACATGCACATGTCACCAGATGTGAACCGACAAGCATACAGTCCATCATATGAGCGCTCGTCTTGCAACGGCAGAATGTCGTGGGGTGACGAGATGCAGACACAAAACGAATTCGACGAGGAGACTATAGTACTTAAGAAGAGCAAATTGAAGGCGGGCGTAGAGTTCAAGGAGGGCGAGGGCCAGTTCGTGTGCGACCAGTGCGACAAGACCTTCGTCAAGCAGAGCTCCCTCGCGAGACACAAATATGAACATTCAGGTTGGTTACCCACCACCATATAACTTATTTATTCCAAAATCTGTTATCTTTCACGGCTAATCTATTTAACCAAAGATGGGAAACTTAGTCAAATATCAGTATAATCTATAACATTAATATCAGGTTACGAATTTTAAAATAATACTCCTTTTTGATAGCCAACAATTTTTGTTACGTAATAGAAAATGGTACGAAAGTAAAAATTACTTTCATTTCTATCAAAGAGATCCTTTCTCACTCTGTTAAAGAAGAAAAACCAAAGCTTATAGATTGTAATTTAAGCCATATAACTTACGATCTAATTGTTGCTTCCAGGTCAGCGTCCGTACAAATGCGTGGAGTGTCCGAAGGCGTTCAAACACAAACACCACCTGACGGAGCACAAGCGGCTGCACACTGGCGAGAAGCCCTTCCAGTGCCGCAAGTGTCTCAAGAAGTTCTCGCACTCGGGCTCCTACTCCCAGCACATGAACCACCGCTTCGCCATCTGCAAGCCCTACAGGGACTAGACCATTAGCCACACCCACACCACCAACCCAACAGAGGTACAAGCGTCTGTAACGTAAAACACAATCCGTGTACTCTATTGTTAAACATACATCTGATGTGTTTTTTGGACAGATTTTTAAGTACTTATCGAGTTATTGTAATCGTTTCAACAATGGAATTGGTTGTATGTCTCAGAACCTGCCCGTTGAAGATACAGTAGACTGTCGAGACATCCCTAGATTATATGGGCAATGAAGACTGTTGCTAATTTAACAACGTGTGAATTGAATGGTCGGTGACCAACCTCACGAATGTGATTGCTGTTTACAAAAATGGGCACTATGCTGTGTTACCAATAAGATGTTTACCTCAATCATGCTATTTTAAAACTACAGTTTAGTATAACCAAGTATTGATCGCTCGGTATTTTCGTTCTGAATAAGGTTATTGCTCAACGTCATAATATTTTTATAGGGAAATTCATGATACCAAAGAAACGTGCCATCGAACGCTTGAAGATTATAGTAACAAATTATTTAAGAAGTAGTTTTAAGTTTACGTGCCAACTCCCAAAGGCCAGTACCTGTAGCATAATACTCAACGACAAGTCTTATTTTTATATGTATAATGTTCTTAATGCAATGGATCATAATTTGTTGAATATATTTTGTATTACTACAACGGCGCCAAATACCATAAAACATAACATAGAGGGCATCTGTGTGACTGCACGACGCACGTTGTTCCCATTACTCAATTTAGATTTTATGAATATTATATTTGATTGTGATGACAATATATTAGTGATATAGAATACTTCACCTTCTTTGAAAAGTCTCTGAAAATTTTCGAATATATGCCAAGCTTGAAAAATAAAGAATTTTGTAATATAATAATATACAGTATTCCCTAGAAATGTACACAATGATATTAATAGACGTACGTTTCGTGAATACTCGTTTCTTTTTTCTCAACTGTTCAAAATAAATAAGCTCACTAAGCTTTTAATACTTAATAAGTGTTTAGATAGATTCAATCTTAATTAAGTTTAAAGCATTCCATAATACTCCTATGGGATCTCTGCTGTGTTTAATAAACTCTTGATTAGAATAGTCCAAAGAATAGCTATATGCATAAACTGTAAATAAACTTCTTAAATTGTAAATAATGATTAAATATAAAGTTTCGTATGTAAAAAAGACGGCTTTGCGTGAATAATGTGTGTGTGTGTGTGTGTGTGTGCGTGGGCAGCTTGCTATCTCACTCGCACGACACGGTGACAATAACATACATCTTTTTATTAATTACAATACTGTGCCAAAAATAATGTTCATGTTAAAATAAACAAATTTTATAAAATTAACGGTGTCAACACGAGTAATTCATTCATAGACAAACAGTTCCAAATATTATAAACATGTAACTCACGAACTTTATTTGAATCGATAGATGTGAATAGTTTTATTTACAAAGTGATCAGAAGTGCCAAATTAAATGTTTACATAAAATTTTGAGTCACTTTTTATTTTATACACAAAATAGGTATGTAATTTTAAAATTAAGTAGGTACTTAATCAATTAAATTGTTATACTCTCTTTAACTCTATGGTATCACTTGGAAGCTAATATTGTAAAAAATCTAACTTGGAAAGGAATTTAGTTAACATTCTGCGAGTAAAGTTTTATAAAAATGGTCATATCGGCCCTCGTCCAAGCTAGGGCCGATTCTCGTGCATTTGTCGATCATAATTTGTATATTCTTTCCAAGATATATTTTATTTACGCTTTTATTTTCAAATAGTTTCGGTAAAGACTATTCACAGCATAAATTATGTTTTAAATTTTGGTTATAAATAAATAAATAATAAATCAGACAACGAAATACAGCAACCAACGACCATGTAAACTATAATAGTTAAAGTATAAATCAACATTTCATTCAACAGTATGATAGAACGGAGTTCCTAAGAAAACTTACATAAAGCCATTTATTTGTATGTTTTATAATTGTAAGTAGATAAAATTACTTTTGAAAGGTTTCTAAGCAACGAATTACGCCTATACCTACTCATAAATTATTACTTCATGCAAAACGTCATTTAAATTATTATAATGCTTATGTATATTGTAACTCTTATAGATCAGTGTCAGTCAGTATTTCAGGGAACTTTATTTGAAATTGAATAGATATTTCCGATGGTCCTAATAGTAACAGTATTTAAACACACGCTCACGCATGCAAAACAATAATATTGAAACCAAAACACGGGCTATGTAATAGTGTCACAAGATTACATTTTAATAATAGTTTTATAAATATCGTATACAGTATACCTATGGCATAATGTTCACACTTTATTTACCAAAGCTATAAATCATGTCGGCCAAATCCTAAGTTAAAATCTTGACACACTATTATGTCCAGAATATTAGTTTTTATAGTTTAATTATAAGTGATTTCCAAATTATCATCGGTGGGCTAGATAAACCAAAGATTACTTAGTATGTATGATATGATGTGGAACTTGTAATATATACCAACCCCGTCATCTAGTATTTAGTTGTATGTGCCAAAATAATAATATGTATAAGGCTTGAGAATATTTTGTAAAGTCGTTTTTATTTTTACATAGACAGGGCACATTGCTCCTGGTGCAATGTTTACGACACAGAACAGTTAGTATTCCACGGGAGCAATGCTCACTGCGACGCACACGCATTCATGTAATTTATTATTATTATTTACTTAAATTATATACAAAATGCTGCAAATATTATTTCCACAACGCTTACGCAATAGTTCTAGAGATGTTATCGTAAATTATTTCGTATTTTTCTTTATTGTGAAATATATACTTTGATATTTTTAATATAATGTCATATTATAGGCAACGACCTTAGAGCAACGCGGGCCTTCCGTACCGGAACGGAAGGCCGGCGTTGCTCTAAGGCAACGACCAACTGAAAATATGACATGTTTAAATAGTGACGAAGAGATAACGCCAACACAGCGTGACGTCGTCGTAGAGAGACTTGCTTGCCTCCACCTTCCTTTACCTTAATATTCTTAAAGAATAATAATAATAATAGGTTAAGTCAAATGTGAATTCCTATTGCCATAATAATGATGTGTTTGTTGTACTATTAGTAACGTGTGAGTGTGGACATGTCCAGCAGACGTGTTCTACAGGTTGCGACTCATTTGTTAAATTAAGTAACTCTAGATTGTTAAATCTACCCATAGATTAACATATGTTAAAATATTGCCTATATAAATTATAGTAATTCATTTTACTTGATATTATAATGTATATTATTGAATTTATGAATATTAAAATATATATATTGACATTTCAATGCAATCATGTGTTTTCTTACGTACTTTTCCTACTATAACAATAAGGTAATTAATCATTTAGTCAAAAACTGAATAGAATAATACTTTATTGCACACAAGAATACTAATACAAACATTAATACGACGCAATTATTTGTTTTGTTTTTTTATTTGTTTGTGTCGTGTGTTGTTTGTGTGTATACCTTATGGTATACATGTAGCAAGTTCTACCTTGCAACAATATATACTAAGTACATTATTCTCACAGAGCGAAAAAAAATCGTATAAAAATAAACTAAAACGACATAATAATTTTGTGTTGATCAGTCCAACACCAGTTAACATCCTTGGTATTCCCAAATGCATTTAAACATAATATTGGGAATCGGAATTATTATCAACTAGCGACCCGCCCCGGCTCCACACGGGAAAATGGTTAATGGTTATACTGAAGTATATTATGCATGAATTATACATATAAATCTTCTTCTTGAATCACTCTATCTATTAAAAAAAACCGCATCAAAATCCGTTGCGTAGTTTTAAAGATTGAAGCATACATAGGGACATAGGGACAGAGAAATCGACTTTGTTTTATACTATGTAGTCATACTTTTCTTATTAACTAAAATACAAAGTTTTCAATACAAAAGAATATATACATACATGTATCGTTATACCCAGCTTTACAATATGTACATTTATATGCATCACTACATAGTATAAAATAAAGTCGCTTTCTTAATATATAAAACGCAAATAATACACTCTCAAAAAATAAATAAAACTGTAATCTATAAATACATATAAAAATTAATCGCAAAATGTGTTGGTAAGCGCATAACTCAGCAACGCCTGGATCAATTTAAAAAACTCTTTTTTAGGGTTCCGTAGCCAAATGGCAAAAAACGGAACCCTTATACATTCGTCATGTCTGTCTGTCTGTCTGTCTGTCCGTCCGTCCGTCCGTATGTAACAGCCACTTTATTCCGAAACTATAATACCTATACAGCTATACTGTTGAAACTTGGTAAGTAGATAATAATATATTCTGTGAACCGCATTAAGATTTTTACAAAAAATTGGAAAGCAAGGAAAAAATTTGGGGGGGCCCCATACTTAGAACTGAAACTCAAAAAAACTTTTTTCGTCAAACCCATACGTGTGGGGTATCTATGGATAGGTCTTCAAAAATGATATTTAGGTTCCTAATATAATTTTTTTCTAAACTGAATAGTTTGCGCGAGAGACGCTTCCAAAGTGGAAAAATGTGTGTCCCCCCCCCCCCCTCTAACTTCTAAAATAAGAGAATGATAAAACTAAAAAAATATATATGATGTGCATTACCATGAAAACTTCCAACGAAAATTGGTTTGAACGAGATCTAGTGAGTAGTTTTTTTTTAATACGTCATAAATCGTAAACCGCAATTTACCTTTCACTATTATTAAAACATCGATCAAAGTCACAACGAACTACAAAAACTTTTATATTATGTTACTGGCTGCTACGGAACCCTTCATGGGCGATTCCTACTCGCTCTTAGCCGCTTTTTTTAATGTTCGTTGAAGTCCAAGGATGGTTTTTACAAAGAGAAATTAAAAAAAACTCATTCCCACGGGAAAAATGTTTAACGCGGGCGGAGCCGCGGGGCGGAAAGCTAGTGATAAATAAAAATAAGTATAATTTATTGGCACGAAACCATTTGAAACGAGTCAACTACATGATGCGAGCCGGCACATCTGTACCTACCCCACAGCTACTCATCACTTAAGTCGCCGTACCGTTGCACGAGCAGGCAGCCTGTTAACTATTACCTAGATTTGTTTTGTTCACAATCAGTCATCACAATCATCTTCATTTGCTTCATCATAATCATCTCCTTCAATATAATCATCATCGCCGCCGTAATCATCATCGTAATTTGCTTCATCGTCTACGTTATATGCACGTCCTTCAGCCTCGTTTTCCAATGCAGCATCATCTGTTTTCCCACAATTAACTTCAACTTCAGCTTCAGTCTTGCCTTCAGCTTCTTTTTCAGTATCAGTTTTTCCTTCAGCGTCTTTTTCAGCTTGGGTTTTATCAGTCACTTTATCGGTATCTTTCTCTTTACCTTCCTGTTGCTTGTGATGGGCCTTCATTCATACCACCACCCCACCCTCCTAAGGCTGCACCCCTAGGCTAGCCGGAGTGTTTTAATCAGCAGGTTTTATGGTACCATATTTTAAGGAATTCAATAGCAAATAAACCTAATAAAAAAATATATCTATGTTTGTTTACCTACATAATATTTCTCATAGTTTGACGTTACGGCGTCCGACCAAAGAGAAAAATAACTATAATACGAGCAAGTAGTTATAAGTACTACCGTTAGTACTTACAACAGGGACGCCCCTACCGAGGTCGTCCTCGCCGCTACCGCCGTATCTGCCGTCCCGCGGGCCCCCAACGTGCGTAATAAAATATTAATAAAAACTTCCCAATTTTTATTTATTGCACAAGTGAGAAAAGTAAAGAAAGCAATTTCATTTAATTATGAAGAATAAATATTTCGTTTAATTTAATGCATTTTTTTTTCTTTTGTGAGAAATATGTACCCTTCCTAAGGGCCCCCAAACAATTTTTTATACGGGATCCGCCAAGGCACGCTACGCTTCTGACTTATAACCAAGGATGTTTTAAGTACCTACTACGTTAGTACTTAACATCCTTGCTTATATTATAACATCCTTGATTAAGAGTCCGACAGATATTCCGACATAGAAGTATTTTTCTTCTTTTTTGGAGCAAAATGATTTATTCGTGGTAAGTAAACGAAACTGACGAAACTACGCACGAAAGATTTTTTAATGATGAACGTGCTTGTTTGCTTATCGTGTGGGCTTATTTTCGACCAGGGAGGTGGGAAAGCCGCGGTTCGCATGGACTTATTAGTAACATACTCATAGCCCATAGCTACACTGAAAGAGGAAAAGCTACACTAAGGGTATCGAGGATCGAGGTGACTGACAGCTTATATTGGAATTATTGAGCCATGTCAGATCCAATTCAAGCTGGCGATAGCTCGTGAGGCAATTGTATGAAAACAGCTGCAGCTATACTACTTACTAGTTTGTACTTAGTATTTTATTTAGACAGCCACTTCATTATACTGAAATACATGCAGTCGCTGCATGTGCTGTCGGTAGTTAGTTACCGTAGATAGGAGCCGGGATCAACGGCTTTACGTACCTTCCGATACGCAGAATATTTTTATATTCCTTCTTTTTAATGACAATCAAATTCAATCTGCTATTTTTGGTTTTCCATCTGGGGAAAATCGCACAATGTTTTTATTCGACAAGTGACAGGATTAACCTGGAACCTTCGTAATGTGATGCGATTGTGCGAACGTTTTATTTCCTACTAGGCTAGGCTACGCGCGCCTCAGTACCATAGTAGAAAGACTGATAAGTAAGTTATCTTCATACTAACGCACCGAGCGCGGCTTATATGTGTGCGTCATAGTATCTATGCGTCGCCGCACGCACACTCAAACAAAATCTCGACCCGTTTCTCAGTGCGCCAGTCGAGATTTTGTTTGAGTATGCGTGCGGCGACGCATAGATACTATGACGCACACATATAAGCCGCGCTCGGTGCGTTAGTATGAAGATAACTTACTTATCAGTCTTTCTACTATGTCAGTACGTACGGACGGAGTAAGGAGGCTGTAAACTAAAACCACTGACTAAAACTATTGTACAACTTTTGTTAGTTATTATAGTTAATATACTATTACTATACTTAGGTATATGTAGGTACCCACGCTACATAATATGTGTAGCTAGGTACTCACTTGTGTGTGTGTGGTGGCTTAGCGTAAAGTCACTAAAGTTCTTCAACCGATACACAATAAAATTGTTTTGACATAACTGCACGCACGGCACGCACACACAACACAACACACACATCACAAAATAAAATTTTATAAACTTTTTTTGTGTGTGTTGTACAACGCCATCTATGATTTTTTAAAGGAAACTAGATTTTTTTTATTTATGGCTCTGGCTATCAGTGTCAAGTAAAGATTGGAAAAAAACTTCGGTCTGGCAAGTGGCAAAGCATGGTGCGCGTGAATTTAGTGTACATTATAATTCTGTGATTATTATCATACATTACGGCAAAATAATGCATAACGCAGATAATAACGTTCTGCTAACGTAACTTAAAGGACAAAAATGCCAAACAAGATTTTTAAATTTTATGAATAGAATACCAATAAAATGCTTAAAAAATATACACCGTGAAATTATCTGGTTGTTTAAAGGGATGCATCCGATACTGATACCGATACTGATATATCGGCGATACTTCGGGTTTGCCGATATATCGGTATCGGCGATATTTTTATGGCAGATTCAACGATACTTTCGTCGTTCGTTTTCTGGCGCCATGACGTCTTATACCCAAACTTGAAAAAAATGGCGCAGAAGTACTTTAGTTTCCAAATGAGTTCTGTCGCATCGAGAGACTATTTTCCACCGCAGGTCTTATTAAAACAGACTTGCGAAATCGCCTTTGCCCGCAAAACTTAAGAATACTTTGTTTTTTAAATAAAAATCTTATAAATGTTAATTTTGATTAGGTACTAAAACTATTAATTAATTTGTGATTGATTTATTCTACCTTCCTTTTTTAATTCAATAAGCGTATCGGTATCGGTATCAGTATCGCCGATATTTTTATAAGAGTACGGTATCGGTATCGTATCGGCAAAAAGGCGTATCCGGCGTATCGAGGCATCCCTAGTTGTTAATCCACAGCATAGTGGTGTGGTAGTAATCATCAGGGAACAATATTACACCTGGCGGTAATCATTGCTAGCTGAAAAATAATGATTCAGCGGTATACTAGGAGGTCTTACCTTACTATATCAATAAGATTTTGTAATGGAGCTCGCAAAGATATTTTTTAATGAATATAAAAAACTTCAGTAACTTCAGTAGGTTATAAACGCAAGTTGTCATTATGTGTCTTTTAATTTTAATAAAAAAATAAGAGAAAGGCAATAGGCATACAATAAAAAAAAAAGAATTTGTATTCTGCCAATTATTAATATAGTCCAATCTGTTTATAATGAATGGCAAATGAAGGTTTCGATTTTCCTTACCTTTTCCTAATCAACCTATAAAGGAAAGAAGGGAGGCGAAGCCCCCTCATTTCTGAAGTGGTATTCTAAGCCCTTTCAATCCGATTACAAAAAGGTCACTGGCTTAGATAATAGTAGCCAGGGCGTCAACCGAAGCGGAGGGAGGAGCAACCCCGCTAAAAAACAAATCTCTCTCTACGCAGAATGAAATCGATTGGTTAGGTTAGGTTAGACTGATGTCAATAACAGAGCGGAGGGAGCCGAGCGAGCGGAGCGAGCGTGCCGCGGCAGCGGCCGGCGACCCCCGGAGTTTTAAATTTTTCAAGGTTGATTTTTGTTATAGTGAACTAGACTAAAATAATAAAATACCTAGGTATACAAGATGAAGAAAAGGTTAGAAAAAAGAAATTAGCATTTATTGTACTGAAAATGTATGTAATTAATTTATTTTGTAAAAGTGATTTAAATGTATTTATTACACAAAGGATGCTTTAAAACTGTAAGAGAGACTTTCTAGAACCACCCCACACAATTTCCTGCTCACCATTCATGAGAAATTAATAAAAAACTAAAATGCGGAACTAATTAACATTTTTACCGCATTTTTTTGGCCAGGTGATATTTATTACTTACCGTTCTGTTCCATTCTGTGTCTGGTTCCGTTGATTTAATTTTTTAATGTGAGTCGATTTTTTGTATAAATATTGAAAAAAGCTGCCAAGTGCGAGTCGGAATCGCCCATGAAGGGTTTCATAGCAGCCAGTAACATAATATAAAAGTTTTTGTAGTTCGTTGTGACTTTGATCGATGTTTTAATAATAGTGAAAGGTAAATTGCGGTTTACGATTTATGACATATTAAAAAAAAACTACTTACTAGATCTCGTTCAAACCAATTTTCGTTGGAAGTTTTTATGGTAATGCACATCATATATTTTTTTTAGTTTTATCATTCTCTTATTTTAGAAGTTAGAGGGGGGGACACACATTTTTCCACTTTGGAAGCGTCTCTCGCGCAAACTATTCAGTTTAGAAAAAAATGTTATTAGGAACCTAAATATCATTTTTGAAGACCTATCCATAGATACCCCACACGTATGAGTTTGATGACTTTTTTTTTTTAGGGTTAGTTCTATGTATGGGGCCCCCCTAAATTTATTGTTTTTTTTCTATTTTTGTAAGAAAATCTTAATGCGGTTCACAGAATACATCTACTTACCAAGTTTCAAGAGTACAGGTATTATAGTTTCGGAATAAAGTGGCTGTGACATACGGACGGACGGACGGACGGACAGACAGACAGACAGACAGACAGACATGACGAATCTATAAGGGTTTCGTTTTTTGCCATTTGGCTACGGAACCCTAAAAAGAGGTTTATTTTAATGGTATAAATTAAAAGCCGACAAAAAAATCCGTTACAAGCAATAGATGGTATTTTCACACTATTTTCTGGAAAGGACACGTCATTTGCAAAAGAATTTGACTAAACTGTTAATGTACGCTACTATTATGTACTTACACCTTCTTCTGCACCTTCTGGCAACTTTATCTGTATCTAGTATTTTATGCGTTTAGTTTCCCAAACTTTTGTTTGTATAATTTGTAAATACTTGACACTGGCACAAAGATACTCTAGTGCCATAACACAAAAAAAAAAAAAAAAAACTTTAACTGTCAGCTTGACGGTAAACAGGTGACGTTAATGTGACATTGATTGACGTGACTGACAGCCAGCGCAAATTCAGCGCATTTTGAGTTCGATTCGAATTAGATTTTACACAATAATAATTGCGTATTTTCATCAAACTTATCATAAAATGCTGGTTTATTAAAAGACATTTCAATCAATTCGTTTTTCTTTTCAATAAACATGGGTGGTAAAAGCAAACAAGCTCAAAGAACGAAGAACAATGCTCGGGTAAGTTTGTTTGATTTTCAGCACTTTGCTGGTTTTGTTGTATTTATGTGTATCCTGTAATAACGTGGCAAGCCTATTGATCATAATAAAGTTATTTTTACAACGAGCAATTAGCTTCCTCTGAGAGCTTCCTCAAGCCAAATACTAATAATTATCGTACAATGTTTAGATGTTAAAAATAGCCCATAAATGATTATGTGGCTGCTATGTACAATAAAGCGGGCTACTCCTGCTTGTATCCAAATAAATTTACTCATGATTCTGCAGTGCATGTTTATTAACCAACTGTTTTAAATCATGTATGCTGTTGAAGTAGAAAAATAATTAAAATAACCTAACCTTTTCTCAAGAGGTTCTATAATAATATGTATTATACCTTATGTTTATATATAAATGTAAGTCTTTCATCAAAAACAGTTTTAATGAATGTTGTTTGTTTCAGCCATCAAGCAGTGGTCGCAGTGCAGAGCTCCTGGGTTCATTTGGCCCAGGTTCTGGCGCTGCTCTGTTTCCATCATTAGCGGCTGTCGCCCCGGACGCCGCCTTAGCACCAGACCTAGCGCTTTGCATCAAAAAACTCAATAAGAAGGACCCTATTACTAAAACTAAGGTCTTTTCGTATTTAAATTACTGAGTGTTTCCTAGCACAACATAAAAATAAATAAGAAACCTGAATAACTAGTACATTTCTAATTGTATAATAATGTATGACCACTTCCTACACTCACAATAAAGAGTTCTTTCAAAAGAGATGTAATCTAAATTTAACTAAATTATATTTTACTAGCGACCCGCCCCGGCTCCGCACGGGAAAATGGTTATTGTGGGTTATCCTGATGTATATTATGCATATATTATACATTATAAACCTTCCTCTTGAATCACTCTATCTATTAAAAAAATCATCAAATCCATTGCGTAGTTTTAAAGATTTAAGCATACATAGGGACATAGGGATATAGGGACATAGGGACAGAGAAAGTGACTTAT
This sequence comes from Teleiodes luculella, assembly GCA_948473455.1. Classification (NCBI taxonomy): domain Eukaryota; kingdom Metazoa; phylum Arthropoda; class Insecta; order Lepidoptera; family Gelechiidae; genus Teleiodes; species Teleiodes luculella. Next base: position 183,183 of record OX419589.1, on the reverse strand, counting down.
ACTATGTAGTGATTTATGGAAGTGGATGTGGTCTCTGCCTAAACCTCCGGGAAAGAGGCGTGACTGTATGTATGTATGTATATTTTATTTATTGTTTGCAGGCATTACAAGAGTTAAATGAATTGGTTCAGAACAACAAAGTGGATGATGTCGCGGCCATGTTGCCCAACTGGACGTACTACTACAAAACACTCTCAGTTGACCCAGACAGGAGAGTAAGGGAATTAACACAGGTAAATTATACAATAAAAATTTGTCTTTTTTATTACCTTTTCTTTTCTTGCACTGTTATAGCTATTAAGAAAATAAGTAGCTACTTGACATGAAGTTTATTTATTTAATCAAAGTTGTTGTTTCACTTGAATGCTGCTGCTTAATTTTTGGGTAATATACCAGATAGAATCGGTGTGAATAAGTATGATTATAATTATGATTTGGAAGGAGAGGGAAGGGCACTAAATACCCAAGACCACTGCGACCCATGGTGGATCTATTGTAGTCAACCCTCGTAGGCTACCTAACCTACATAGTCATACTACAGTATTCATCGATGCGTTCAGACGTGTTTTTAGTAAAATAAAATAATAATTTTCTGCAAAATTGTGACCTAGTCCGACATTAAGCGGAAACGTTTTATCTGTGTCACCTGATGTTGAGTGTTTAACGATGTCAAGTGTATCCATTTGAGAGCTAATTTTAATAAAAATGGACAGTAGTCCCTTTAACCGTAGTGGGCTAACGCGCCGCAGCCCGCCCCCGACGCCTGCGCCCAAGCCCACCCCGCCGCCTGCGCCCCCGCAAGAGGAAGACGATGCTCCCGAAGTGGCGTCCACGTCCGAGCTTCAAACCTGGATGAAGACTATTGAGCACTGCCTGAATGAGGTATGCGTCATCGCCTGTGAAGGAAAACTGAATTCCGACCAAAGATTACGAATAAATAATTATTGTCGTAAAGTAAGTCATGGCACATCACAAATGGCGATTCAATACCAGGCTCTCAAACAAAAAGTTATTCAGTCCCACTACAACCTGCAGGCGCTCAAAGAAAAACAAGACCTCTCACAGCAACTCAATGACCTCAAAAAGACTATACAAGAGACCACAAAACCTGTCTCGGGATCATTCTCTTTTGCTGACATGGTTAAGAAAGGCACCAACAATTATGTCCAACCAAATCCACTAAGCTCTATTGTAATATATCCCACTGATAAACTTAAGTCAAGTGAGGAGACAAAATCCCTAGTCCAAAAGATAATTAGACCTGAAGAAATGAAATTGCACGTGAGAGGGTTGCGCAAGGTGAAAAATGGCGGTGTTATTATAAGCACTGATTGTAAGGACGACATACAAAAACTCAAGCAATCAGAGCAACTGACTAGCTCGGGCCTTACTGTGGACGATTCCCCTAGAAGAAAGCCTAGGATTATAATTATAGGAGTGCCTACGTCGATGCAAGAATCAGATGTTTTTAACTGTATATTCAATCAGAACTTAGCCGACCGGTTGGAAGACATGACGCTAGAAAACTTTTTATCCTGCATCAAGCTTAGCCACAAGTCAGGGAAGAGGGATTCAGCGACCTGCAATTATGTGATTGAAGTGACAGCACAAATAAGAAAAGCCCTAATGACGAATGAAAGGGTATTCGTTAACTGGTCGTCGTGCCCCGTCCGGGATTTCACCTTGGTGACGCGGTGTTTCAAGTGCCAGCAGTATGGTCATGCGGCAAAGTTCTGCCGGCAGGATACTAGCACCTGCGGCCATTGCGGCGAAGTAGGACACACAATAAAAGAATGCACTAAAAATGCCGAGCCGCCAAAATGTGCCACATGTAAGCACTACAAGAAGCCGTGCGATCATAAAACAGGCGATGCTGAGTGTCCGGCTAAAATTCTTGCAGAGAAACGGTTTATTAATACAATTGATTATGAAGGTGCCTAAAAGCGTCATTTTTAGTGGTATTTCAAACATTTTAATTTTATTAAATTTTATGAGTGAGGAAATATATTTCTCTGACCTAGATAAACTCTCTGTGTCCGAATCTAAGGCGTATAATAACTGAGCTGCCCTACTGACCTTAAATCGTCAAAACCTTAATTCGCATCATATGTTTACTAACAATTCTGCAGACGCAGATGTTTGTTGCTTCGTACAAAATGTTCACAAAGCAAAATTGAAAAATCAAATGAGTGTGCAGTATCTGATATCAGCCCTACTTCACCATAACTTAGTTGCTAATATGACGGCCTTCCAAACCCGAGGTCTTGGTTTTGTCTTATGTTTGGATGCTGCTTATCTTTAAATGTACCTTTGCATATCAGCTGTCTGATACCCATAGTACAGGCTCTGCCTAGTTTGGGGTCAAATGGCTGTGTGTAAAATTTTTATATTTATCCGATGAAGACACAGAGAAGTTACTATATTATATACTTACTTACTGAAATAAAATTTGTATTAGATAATTGTATTACTTAAAGTATTTGATTTTGAATTTTTACAATTTAGATGTTTTTCACAAATTATTATTTTGTTATGTTAGATTAAGTCCTTCTATTTGCCCATAACACAGGGATCTACCCTAGCTTGGGCACGTATATTATTTTGCACTAATTTTTATTCTTTGTCTAGATTATAATTTGTACAATATTGGTTTTTAAATAAAAATTATTATTATTATTATTATTATTATTATTATTATTATAGTCTCTTCCAAACTGACGGTTTTGGTGGGATTTAGGGAACGGGCTTCTTGGGGGGCAAGCTTGTGCGCTCCCAGCACTCAACTCCGTGAATAAGTAATGCAGTGTAATTTTTCTGGGGAAGAGTTCAGACTCTTCTCGTAAATGTTGTTTTATCGTAAATGTTTGTGTGTGTAGGTGTGTCATGGCGCGATAGTGTGTGCGTGCGGTCGGCAGACGGCTCCTCACCTGAAGGCGCTGCTGCCCAGCTGGCTCGCCGCGCAGCACGACGACCACGCGCCCGCTCGCTCCAGGGCGCAACTCACGCTGCACGTCAGTATACTAGCATCATCATGTGGAGTGTGCCAGTGCGATAGTGTGCGTGTGCGGTCGGCAGACGGCTCCTCACCTGAAGGCGCTGCTGCCCAGCTGGCTCGCCGCGCAGCACGACGACCACGCGCCCGCTCGCTCCAGGGCGCAACTCACGCTGCACGTCAGTATACTAGCATCATCATGTGGAGTGTGCCAGTGCGATAGTGTGCGTGTGCGGTCGGCAGACGGCTCCTCACCTGAAGGCGCTGCTGCCCAGCTGGCTCGCCGCGCAGCACGACGACCACGCGCCCGCTCGCTCCAGGGCGCAACTCACGCTGCACGTCAGTATACTAGCATCATCATGTGGAGTGTGCCAGTGCGATAGTGTGCGTGTGCGGTCGGCAGACGGCTCCTCACCTGAAGGCGCTGCTGCCCAGCTGGCTCGCCGCGCAGCACGACGACCACGCGCCCGCTCGCTCCAGGGCGCAACTCACGCTGCACGTCAGTATACTAGCATCATCATGTGGAGTGTGCCAGTGCGATAGTGTGCGTGTGCGGTCGGTCCTCGTCTGAGGGCCAGCCTCGCCCAGCCTTCTACATATCTGCGCGGATACTTCATTAAACAGATCTCTTTTACATTCACCCTGGATGTTTATCTCGCGCTTACCCAATTTAACAATAGATATCAAAATTGGCAAAATTTCGAAAGAATCTAATAAACTCTACTTCTTGCAACATTATTTCTTCAATTTTATATTCTGATCTGAATATAATGTACGATTGATTAATTACAGAACACGTTCCCCGACAGCAAGCTGGCCGACGCCATATCGTTCTGCAAGGCGGAGATCCTCGCCTACATCGTGGACAGCTTGCTGGATCCTGCTGCTTCGGTTAGCAGAAAGTAAGCTGTCTAAGGCCGTCACTGTCACTCCTTATCTTGTACTTACCAATATTCCAAAGTTTTTAAAAGATATGTTAAGAATTCTTCCAAGTGCAATTTTCTAGATGTCAGCTTTCTATAATGTTAAACAGAATAGGTACTTAAAAATCGTTTATTCAATTGAATTTTATCATTAAAGCAGAAATAGACCATACTGAATATTTTAGGTTGGACAGTGAAGAAGAGCGCGCTTCAGCCATAACTCGTGTTTTGGTCGGGGCGCTAGGCGGGCTGCGGTACATAGCGCACAGGCTGCCGGAACCACACTCGTCCTGGCTCTGGGACCAACTAGCGCCGCTGCTCAACACCAACGGCTTTTGGAAGCTAGCGGCCCACAGCGCAGTAGAGGTACAGTAGTGACGTCGCCCTCACTGGGGGATTTGTCTGTGGAGACAGATTAAGCTATTCCTGTTGCGCAGTATCAGGGAAAAAATAGCTATTTATGCAACTGTTGCATAATGAGGGGTATTTAACACGAGTGTGGTTTATGAAACGAGCGCAGTGAGTTTCATAAAAGTATACACGAGTGTTAAATACTTATTATGTACAGTTGCATACAATAGTTTATCTACACTCATATAACAAATTTAAATTAAAGACAAAATAAAGTAATCATTGTTTATTGTAATAATTATTGACATTTTGTATGGTACAATTATTAAACAAACGTTAATGGCGCGAAAATAAATTTGCAGTAATATCGCACCGCGCATGCGCGCCGCCAAGGTTGCGTTCCGAAACACGCTAGTGTGCTCAAATAGCAAGCATCTGCGTAAAAATTAAAAAAAAAAACTTCATTTTGTTACAACTTTGCGATAACGAAATGAAATTTGTATGGATCCTTAGTCACGGCTCCATCGAAAGGTATATCATTTGCTTAGCGTTTCTGATAAGTAAATGAAGGATTTACGACATGAGTGTAGATAAAATAAGTTTTAATACTGGCCGGCCATTGACTCGAAAAAGAAGAGTTCCTCATTTATGATCCATGAAAAAAGATCATAATGGTAGCTGAAGATTACACAATATTAGTTAATATTTTTAGGGCGGCAACAGACCAGGTGCGTATGCGTATACCTACGTAAGCGTAGACGTGCACGTGCCACTGAGTTTAATATATAGAACTTGACGTCGACGGGACGCAAGCGGTGTGTCCAGTCTCATACAGTTCCATACATTACAACTCAGTGGTATGTGCACGTGTACGTGTAGTCGTGTACGTATCCGTCATGCTCCGGCCTTTAGTAGAGTGCATGGTCTAAGAAAACAAGGTCTAACCATTAGACCACGTGACTGACACGAGCCTACGTCATTTCCACGTCATTTTGCCTATTCACCCTTGTGGAATGCGTGTAGACAAGGATGAACAGCGCAAAATGACGTAGGCTTGTGTCAGTCAATTGGTCTAACGGTAAGACCTTGTTTTCTTGGATCATGTTAGAGTGTG
>OX419589.1:149431-177603 GCA_948473455.1 Teleiodes luculella | reverse complement strand
TTTTCTTCTGTGACGCTAGTACAGAAATGCGAGATACTGAACAAGGTAGCACCAAATTGTACTGATCTAGTTATCATTGCTGTCAAATTGGTGAACTTTTGTATTGTATTTGTAAAGTGTTAAAATGCGATAAATTGGCAGAACTACCATGACTCTTGAGTCACTATCCTGGTTCCTCTTACGTCACTTTGTTACATTCCGCATATTCTCAAGCTTCTCGCATATTATTACGTAGTGAGCACAGAAACAACGAAACTCAACGATCACAGGTTATGATGAAAAAGAAATAATGAGTAGCAAATAATGTAACAAGTTCCTATCTAAGAGTGCTATTCAGGAGTTTTAATAAAATTTTGCCGAATCGGTCGGAACATTGTGAATCATTGTGAATCAAGAATCATTGTGAACAAAGGTTCACAATGATATACCGACCTGCCGGCTAAGGCTTGTCCAATAGCCGTCCACAGCTCCTTGGTCCCCAACTCCTCGAGCACAGGCAGCAGCCCCTGCACCACACACTCCACCACTGCGCTGTTATCCCTCGCCAGCTCTATGTATTGCGAACAAACCCGCTGGGTGCATTCGTCTAGCTGATGTTTAAGCAGGAGTGACACTTCTAGGTCTTCTTTGGTTTGTGGGGAGTCGACAGCGTCATTGTTTTCATCACAGTCATTTTCGTCGGCGAATTTCACTCCTTTAGGTTTTTTGGGTTTCTGCAAATAATACAGATTGATTCAACACTTAGTTAAATTGCGTAATGAGTTAGGCTGCGTTTCCACCAGAGATGAGCAAGGATGCGTAGCGAGGAATGTGTTTGTAAAGAACCAACAGAAACGCTCTATTTACCTGGCCTCGATCACTGCAGCGATTCTATTGGTTCTTTACAAACAGATTCCTCGCTACGCATCTTCGCTCATCTCTGGTGAAAACCACCCTTATGCGACGAGGTGGCTTTACTTGTAAAATAAAATAAAAACGGTGTTTTTTTATCCAAATGTAACTGTAATAAACATGGTTCGGTAACTTGCAGGTCCTAGGCACATTTGAGCCTAAAGTTAGTGTCTGTCTGTAATGTGGGCAGCATACCTGCATGAGTTGTTGATGCAGTGTGAGCAGCGCCCGCGTCCCCCCCCGCAGCGCCGCGCTCAGGTCCGCGAGGGGGCAGGCAGGGCCCAAGTTGTTGATGTGTGCCTGTACGGAGCTCGCGATGTTCTGCCAGAACCCGCGCAGCAGCAGCTCCAGGCGCGGCGTGCGGGCCCAGCTGGAATGACATACAACAACTTGTACATTTTAAACACTTTATTAACGGCAACACCTGTAAACACGGAAGACAAATTTATTAAAATAAAAAAAAATCAAAATTCAAAATGTGTTTATTCGAAGTAAGATTTTACAAATCACTTTTCGACGTCGAGGAGAGTTCACGATTTGGCTGTCTTCTGTGATATTATATTTGTAAATATCGCATTAAATAGAAACTTTGTAACGAGACGTGGTATTCATACGCGCCGGGGGCCGCTTCTGCTGTTAAGTTATACTCCAATAGCGTGTTACTTTTTCTTAATTAAGTCGACAGTGGAGCGTAGATACTTATTAAGCCAAAAGAGAGAGCTCTTATTACTAAGTGCTAACATATATACCTAAACTAGCGACCCGCCCCGGCTCCGCACGGGAAAATGGTTATTGTGGGTTATCCTTAAGAATATTATGCATGTATTATACATATAAACCTTCCTCTTGAATCACTCTATCTATTAAAAAAAAACCGCACCAAAATCAGTTGCGTAGTTTTAAAGATTTACGCATACATAGGGACATAGGGACAGAGAAAGCGACTTTGTTTTATACTATGTAGTGATATTGCTGATCAAGCGAGATGCTCATGTACTAGGTACATTACAATACCTGGCCAGCAGCGGCGGCAGCAGCGCGGGCTCCCTTAGCATGGCGGGCACGCAGCGGGCCAGCGCGCCGGGCGCCACGTCGGGGGGCAGGTCCTCCCTCTGCGCCACCACCGACAGCCACTGCGCCACCAGCGACGACCACGACGCACGCTCGCTCTTTGATGACATCACTATACCTGGCCAGCAGCGGCGGCAGCAGCGCGGGCTCCCTTAGCATGGCGGGCACGCAGCGGGCCAGCGCGCCGGGCGCCACGTCGGGGGGCAGGTCCTCCCTCTGCGCCACCACCGACAGCCACTGCGCCACCAGCGACGACCACGACGCACGCTCGCTCTTTGATGACATCACTATACCTGGCCAGCAGCGGCGGCAGCAGCGCGGGCTCCCTTAGCATGGCGGGCACGCAGCGGGCCAGCGCGCCGGGCGCCACGTCGGGGGGCAGGTCCTCCCTCTGCGCCACCACCGACAGCCACTGCGCCACCAGCGACGACCACGACGCACGCTCGCTCTTTGATGACATCACTATACCTGGCCAGCAGCGGCGGCAGCAGCGCGGTCTCCCTTAGCATGGCGGGCACGCAGCGGGCCAGCGCGCCGGGCGCCACGTCGGGGGGCAGGTCCTCCCTCTGCGCCACCACCGACAGCCACTGCGCCACCAGCGACGACCACGACGCACGCTCGCTCTTTGATGACAATACGTTGCGTTTCTCTAATCTGTAACGACACATTTATTTTTTTTTGACTTACGTGGTTTGTGTCGCTAAATTGAAATATAATACGAAAGAACCACAGAACATTTAAAACAGGTAGAATGGCGATAATGCGCCGTTCGTATGAAATCCGGTGTCGCCGATTCCACCCCACCTTTCACCTCCACTACATCTGTACTTAAATAAAAATGAAGTTTACGTACATATTAGCAATTTCAAATCTAACCAATCATAGCGCCGCTCAATCACGCGATTTCAAATGGAACGAATCATACGCATGCACGCATACCGATGTACATTTTTATAGCTATGTGTGAGTTAAACAGCGCGATCGCGTCTTTGCGTAGAGATATGAGCATTTGCTCATATCCTTGGCGTGCCTGCCCCGCCCACAGCGCCTTTTAGAAACATATAGGTATTTCAAAACTCTAAAGACATAAATAAATAGTTACCCAGCAAAGCAGGCGTCGAAGAGAGCGGCGCAGAACTCGCTAGTGAGCACTTCGGCCGGCAGCAGCTGCAACAGCTGGGGCAGCACCTCGGCGAGGGCGCGCGCCCCGCCCCACCCCCCCGCCTCCACCGTCTCCAGGAGACGCTTGCTCAGGAGCTCCTTCTTATCCAGCCGGGAGTACCAGTCCTGCACACAGTATGTGGACTTTAGCTGCACTCAATTTACGTTATAATCGTTACGAAATTTTGTAACATACATAATTTGAAACAATTTTTAACAAGAACCATCATGGCATTCTATTGTTATTTTTCTTTCAAGCGAGCCCAGCTATGATATGGACCTACAACTATTCTCGTTCATCCGTAAGTGATTATTCAGTAATCTAAAATATAAAATTTATATTCTATTCTATTCTAAAATATAGATTTGCATTAGACCACACAAACCACATTTGAACACAGAACACATTTTGATTTAAGCGTATTACTTTGGGAAGGCCTTTTGTCCAGCAGTGGATGTCTTTTGGCTGAAATTATGATGATTGTCAACTACCGATAGTCAGCCAGCTGTTGGTGGTTCAAAGGAGCTAGCCACGGTTTGAGCAGTTATTAAAGCTGAAGTAATTTTCAAAGCGTTTTTTAAACCTATAATAAATACATTTGTTTGAACTTGTGAACAGTGGTAATGTTGCTGGTGTACGTATAAATAGTGTGTGTTAGGCAGGTATTTCACTGGCGACAAAGACAAAAGACGAAAAGGACGCGCTCACTCTTGTCTTTTTCACTGGCGAAAAAGACAAGAGTGAGCGCGGTGTATTTGTATCTCATTCTAACGCATAATTGCGTCCCTTTCGTCTTTTGTCTTCTGTCGCCAGTGAAATAGGTGCCTTAGTGTGTGGGCACTCGCCTGGTCGGCCTGCAGGTGCAGTGTGAGTGCGGTCCAGAGCGCATGCGCGGCGGCGCCAGTCTCGCGCGCGCACACACACAGCCGCAGCGCGCGCAGCCCGTGCGAGGAGCCCCACTGCGCCCCGAAGCGCGCCGCCAGCGACCCCACAGCGCTGTACCACGCCGCGCGCACCTGCCACGACAATACACACGCACACTCACACCGAAGGCCGGAGAAATCAGGATACGTAGGTACACGTACCACTGAGTTGTAATGTATGGAACTGTATGAGACAGGACACACCGCTTGCGTCCCGTCGACGTCAAGTTCTATATATTAAACTCAGTGCCACGTGTACGTCTACGCTTACGTAGGTATACGCATACGCACCTGGTTTGTTGCAGCCCTAAAAATATTGTGTTAAATCTTCAGCTGCCACTATAATCTTTTGTCATGGATCATAAATGTGGAACTCTTCTTTTTCGAGTCAATGGCCGACAAGTATTAATTATTTTTTTTCCCCTAATACTGCGCAACAGGAATAGCTTAATCTGTCTCCACAGACAAATCCCGCCGTGAGGGCGACGTCACTACTGTACCTCTACTGCGCTGTGGCCCGCTAGCTTCCAAAAGCCGTTGGTGTTGAGCAGCGGCGCTAGTTGGTCCCAAAGCCAGGACGAGTGTGGTTCCGGCAGCCTGTGCGCTATGTACCGCAGCCCGCCTAGCGCCCCGACCAAAACACGGGTTATGGCTGAAGCGCGTTCTTCTTCGCTGTCCAACCTGAAATAATAAATATTCAGTACGATCTATTTCTGCTTTTAATGATAAAATTTCAATTGGATAAACGATTTTTAAGTACCTATTCTGTTTAACATTATAGAAATCTGACATCTAGAAAATTGCGCTCGGAAGAATTCTTAACATATCTTTTAAAAACTTTGGAATATTGGTAAGTACAAGATAAGGAGTGACAGTGACAGCCTTAGACAGCTTACTTTCTGCTAACCGAAGCAGCTGGATCCAGCAAGCTGTCCACGATGTAGGCGAGGATCTCCGCCTTGCAGAACGATATGGCGTCCGCCAGCTTGTTGTCGGGGAACGTGTTCTGGAATTAATCAATCATACATTATATTCAGATCAGAAAATAAAATTTATGCTGTTGCAAGAAGTAGAGATTACTAGATTCTTTCGAATTTTTACCATTTTTGATATCTATTGCTAAATTGGGTAAGCGCGAGATAAATATCCAGGGTGTATGTAAAAGAGATCTGTTTAAAGAAGTATCCGCGCAGATATGTAGAAGGCTGGGCGAGGCTGGCCCTCAGACGAGGACCGCCCGCACACGCACACTATCGCACTGGCACACTCCACATGATGGTGCTAGTATACTGACGTGCAGCGTGAGTTGCGCCCTGGAGCGAGCGGGCGCGTGGTCGTCGTGCTGCGCGGCGAGCCAGCTGGGCAGCAGCGCCTTCAGGTGAGGAGCCGTCTGCCGACCGCACACGCACACTATCGCACTGGCACACTCCACATGATGATGCTAGTATACTGACGTGCAGCGTGAGTTGCGCCCTGGAGCGAGCGGGCGCGTGGTCGTCGTGCTGCGCGGCGAGCCAGCTGGGCAGCAGCGCCTTCAGGTGAGGAGCCGTCTGCCGACCGCACACGCACACTATCGCACTGGCACACTCCACATGATGATGCTAGTATACTGACGTGCAGCGTGAGTTGCGCCCTGGAGCGAGCGGGCGCGTGGTCGTCGTGCTGCGCGGCGAGCCAGCTGGGCAGCAGCGCCTTCAGGTGAGGAGCCGTCTGCCGACCGCACACGCACACTATCGCACTGGCACACTCCACATGATGATGCTAGTATACTGACGTGCAGCGTGAGTTGCGCCCTGGAGCGAGCGGGCGCGTGGTCGTCGTGCTGCGCGGCGAGCCAGCTGGGCAGCAGCGCCTTCAGGTGAGGAGCCGTCTGCCGACCGCACACGCACACTATCGCGCCGTGACACACCTACACACACAAACAACATTTACGATAAAAAGTCAGAAACATCAAACTCTTCCACAGAAAAATCACGCTATATTACTTATTCACACCAATTCTATCTGGTATATTACCCAAAAATTAAGCAGCAGCATTCACTGCAAGTGAAACAACAATTTTGGTACTCACCAATATAACAAGGTAATAAAAATGTTAAGACAATTTTCATAGTATAAATTTACCTGTGTTAATTCCCTTACTCTCCTGTCTGGGTCAACTGAGAGTGTTTTGTAGTAGTACGTCCAGTTAGGCAACATGGCCGCGACATCATCCACTTTGTTGTTCTGAACCAATTCATTTAACTCTTGTAATGCCTGCAAACAATAAATAAAATATACATACATACAGTCACTCCTCCTTCCTGCAGTGGTAGGCAGAGACCACATCCACTTTCATAAATAAAATATAATTTTGTTAAAAGATTACGTCATCTCTTTTGAAAGAACTCTTTGTTGTGAGTGTAGGAAGTGGTCATTATACATTATTATACAATTAGAAATGCACTAGTTATTCAGGTTTCTTAATTATTTTTTAACTTGTGTTAGGAAACACTCAGTAATTTAAAAACGAAAAGACCTTAGTCTTAGTAATAGGGTCCTTCTTATTGAGTTTCTTGATGCAAAGTGCTAGGTCTGGTGCTAAGGCAGCGTCCGGGGCGACAGCCGCTAATGATGGAAACAGAGCAGCGCCAGAACCTGCTCCAAATGAACCCAGGAGCTCTGCACTGCGACCACTGCTTGATGGCTGAAACAAACAACATTCATTAAAACTGTTTCAGATGAAAAACTTACATTTATACACAAACATAAGGTAGGTATAATAATAGGTAGGTATAATAAGATAGTAAGTTATTTCACTGGTCAAATAACTTAGACAAAAGAAATATATTTGACTTAACGAAATAATTCTTTTTTAATTTGTATTTTTTTTATTTCCATGTATGCAACCTGTGTCAGAAAGAGTTACTCCTGCTTAGATACTCAACTTCAGCTTGGATATTCAAGTAATGCTTATGCATAATACATATTATTATAGAACCTCTTGAGAAAAGGTTATGTTATTTTAATTCTTCTTCTACTTCAACAGCGTACATGATTTAAAACAGTTGGTTTATTAACATGCACAGCAGAATCATAAGTGGATTTATTTGGATACAAACAGGAGTAGCCCGCTTTATTGTACCCCGCCCTGAAGTTGACTGTCTGACCAAGCAGTCACATAATCATTTATAGTCTATTTTTAACATCTAAACATTGTACGATAATTAGTATTTGGCTTGAGGAAGCTAATTGCTCGTTGTAAAAATAACTTTATTATGATCAATAGACTTGCCACGTTATTACAGGGTACACGTAAATACAATAAAACCAGCAAAATGCTGAAAATCAAACAAACTTACCCGAGCATTGTTCTTCGTTCTTTGAGCTTGTTTGCTTTTACCACCCATGTTTATTGAAAAGAAAAACGAATTGATTGAAATGTCTTCTAGTAAACTAGCATTTTATGATAAGTTTGATGAAAATACGCAATTATTATTGTTTAGAATCTAATTCGAACTCAAAACAACACTGCATGCATGAATTTGCGCTGGCTGTCAGTCATGTCAATCAATGTCACGTTAACGTCGCTTACCGTCAAGCTGACAGATAAAGTTGGTGTAGGTACGTAATAGCACAGTATAAATATAGTATGTACTACGTACATTATAAATATAGTATGTACTACGTAGTATGTACTACGTACATAAAGCCCGCACTACACACTCGACAAAACTAGACGAGACATGGCCAATACGAGAGTGTAGAGGGAGTATTGGCCTATATTGGAGATGTCTCGTGTATATTGGCCGTCTATCCGTTCCGTGTCGGTACATCAAAGGAGTTTTGTCATGTTTTGTGTATAGGCAAAACTATCGCTCCAGATTCTCGATGCTTCTCGTGCCAGTTGACTAATAGTCACCGAAGTGAGCGCACGTTATTTAATTATTTTACCGTTCTGCTTTGCTTTTTACAGCGTCTTTTAATTAGGTACTTTTCATTCAAGGATGTCTAAATAGATTGTAATTATAATCCTACTAAACTAATACTATAAACGCGAAAGTTTGTGAATATAGATGTATGTTTGTTAAGTAGGTAGGTACTCTTAGTTTGGCATGAAGAAAAATAATTAAATAGGTATATGATTAAAGAGCCTTAAACATATATATTTTTAATTAATAGTTATATAGGACATATCAATTTTGGTAATTTACATGAAATTAATTTCAAAACTAAGAGATTCTCAGTTTCCTCATAAGCAATATTTAGTAATTCGTAGTAATTACCGATTTGCATTCATATCTGGATAGTTATATATTATAATACGCTGCAGCGAAGTAGCGAGCGGCACATGACGCCCACCCCGTACGAGAGCCTATTGTCAACTGAGCGGATCAAGAATGTGGAGTAGCGGTCTCGTGTGAACGCCAATGTCTCGTGTTTCGACAAAAGTTTGGCCTCTCGACAAAACTGGAGTGTGTAGAGCGGGCTTTACAGTAGGATAACTTCGCGGTTTTCTGGGATTGAACGAATGAATGAATGACATGCTGTAGGGTTGAACACTGCTTGTTTTCTTGACCACTTGTTAAGTTTGCAAATATAATTACTTTAAAGTTTATAGTAAAGCCTGGCCAAATAAATAAAAAACCCGCTCTGGGGGCGTCACATTTATATTTTTACGACTATGGCAACAATTTCTCTTATAAAATTAGTTCCATTAAAATTCCGAAATATGGCGAGGTTTTTTATTTCTTAGGTTGGACTTTATTAAAACGATTTACTATGAAAATAACAGCATTGAAAGAGACTATGTTTCAATCCCCCGTGCTTTATAGAAGAGAAATATATACCTACTGAGTCCGATACTTTAAATAATAATAGCTCAAACTTCCTGTACTACAAGAGAAGTAGGTAGGAACATTCTTATTTACCAGTTACTACGTTTAAAAAAACCTCAAAACACGAATATAAAAATTGTAAAGAATAATCTTAATAATAATAGACTGACACACTTGGTATTTTAAAAAAATATTGATTTCTTGATTAATTTAAACATCCATACACGGAACAATATCTCATGTTATTTGCCATTGCTTTTATTATTTGTTTCTCTAAATCACGCAAAAAAATATTTAAATTTTGATTTTACGTCCGTTCAAGAGAGTGCCACAACCCTGGCTGTTGCAGCCCGAAGTACCCTGAGATTTCGAAGCGCGCCAAAATGACACTTTTGTATGGAGTTACACTACGGTATACGGTGGTAATAGTAGCGTACAATTTATCAGTTTAGTCGAATTCTTTTAAAGTAAACTATAAATATTGCAAATGTCCAGAAAATGGTAAGAATATACCATCTATTGCTTGTACCGGCTTTTTTTTGTCGGCTTTTAATTTATACCACTAAAATAAACTCCTTTTTCAATATTTATATTAAAAATCGGCTCACATTAAATCAACGGAACGTTAATTAAAATCACCCTGGCCAAAAAAAATGTAATTCCATCCAGTTAACTTGCAGAACAAAATTTGTTCCAGTTTTATGAGCTGAGTTATCTTCCGAGAAGTTTTGCGTTATTTGATTAACATGTTGTAGCGGATACACAGATCATTCATTATACACCGTGAAATTTAACTGGTAGTTTATCCACAACATAATGGTAGTACTCATAAAACTGAACAACTTTCCCTAAGGAACATAGGTTGAAATCTCTAAATAGTTTTTAACTTTTCATATCGACCGGCTACATTGTATGTATGACAAGTTGAATTTTAATTTTGGGATTTAAACCTATGTTCCCTAGGGAAAGTTGTTCAGTTTCATGATTACTACCACTAAGGACTACTATTTGGTATTCCGTGCTACCTACCACTATGCTGTGGATAAACAACCAGATAATTTCACAGTGTATATTTTTTAGCATTTGATTAGTATTAATACAATTTAATTAAAGGTCTTGTTTGGCATTTTTGTCCTTTACGTTACGTTAGCGGAACGTTATTTTCTGCATTATGCATTATTTTTGGCATAATGTATGATATTATAATTATCACAGAATTATAATGTACACTAAATTCACGCGCACCATCATGTTTTGCCAGGCAGTTGCCAGACCGAAGTTTTTTTCCCAATCTTTACTTGACGCTGATAGCTAGAGCCATAAAAAAAAAAACAAAAAAAGACCAGTTTAATTTAAATAATCATAGATGGCGTTGTACAGCACACAAAAAACAATTTGTTGTGCGTGCAGTTACTTTACCTATGTAAAAACAATTTTATTGTGTATCGGTTGAAGAATTTTAGTGACTTTACGTCGATGCTTTACGCTACTACACTCTCCACAAAACTAGACGAGACATGGCCAATATGAGGGACGCAGTTATGCGCAAGAGTGAGCGCGGTGTATGTGCATCTCATTCTAACGCATAGCCTCGTCTCTTTCGGCTTTCGGGTTTTGTCGAGTGTGTAGTGCCGGCTTAAGCCGCCACACACAAGTGAGTACCTAGCTACATTACATATTATTATGTATACCTACCTAAGTAGTAGGTTCTTTAACAAAAGTTGTGCAATAGTTTCAGTCACGTTTCAGTTTACGGTTGGTTTACGGCCTCCGTACTCTCCGTACGTACCGTACCTACCGCGTAGTCGAGTAGTAAATAAAACGTTCCCACAATCGCATCTCATTACGAAGGTTCCAGGTTAATCCTGTCACTTATTGAATAAAAACTTTGTGCGATTTTTCCCAGATGGAAAACCATTTGATTGTCATTAAAAAGAAGGAATATTATAAATATTCTGCGTTTCAGAAGGTACGTAAAGCCGTTGATCCCGGCTCCTATCTACGGCGACTACTGACAGCACATGCAGCATGTATTTCAGTACCTATATGAAGTGGCTGTTAAAATACTAAGTACAAACTAGTAGGTAAGTAGTGTAGCTGCAGCTGTTTTCATACAGTTGCCTCAAGAGCTGTATGTAGCCAGCTTGAATCGGATCTGACATGGCTTGTAAAATGACAAAGACATTTTTGTGGATCGCTAACTAGGCGGGTCAATAATTCCAGTATAAGCTGTCACCTCGATACCCTTAGTGTAGCTTTTCCTCTTTAAGTTATGTTACTACTTTTGTTACTAATTCCATGCAGCGAAGCCTAGCAAACCGCGACTTTCCCGCCTACCTGGTCGAAAATAAGCCCACACGATAAGCAAACAAGCAAGTTCATTATTAAAAAATCTTACGTAGTGTCGTCAGTTTCGTTTATTTACCACGAATAAATTTGACTTATCTACATTGACTTTTGCGGCGATAAGACGTAAGCTAGCGGCATCATTCTTTATAAAGTATCACAATTAAATAAGGGTTTATTTTGTAATTGATTAAGATCATATCTCATTGTTTATTAGTGAAGACCTGTAATTGGCTGAATGTTTTATATCCTTGTATCCCAGTTTACTTTTGTTAGCTGTTGGTTTTCCTTAAAAATAAATAAAATAAAATAAAATAAATTATTTTGCTCCAAAAAAGAAGCAAAATACTTCTACATAGGTCGGAATCTGTCGGACTCGTATTCAAGGATGTTTTAAGTGCTAACGGTAGTACTTATTTGCTTGTATTATAGTTTATAGTTATTTTTCTCTTTGGTCGGACGCCGCGCGCCGCCAAGACGCCGCCGCCGTAACGTCAAACTATGAGAAATATGTAAATAAACTCAGATATATTTTTTTATTAAGTTTATTTGCTTCTCAATTCCTTATAATATGGTCAACCATAATAACCTGCCGATAAAACACTCCGGCTAGGCTAGGGATGCAGCCTTAGGAGGGTGGGGTGGTGGTATGAATGAAGGCCCATCACAAGCAACAGGGAGGTAAAGAGAATGATACCGATAAAGTGACTGATAAAACCCAAGCTGAAAAAGGCACTCAAGGGAAAACTAATACTGAAAAAGACGCTGAAGGCAAGACTGAAGCTGAAGTTGAAGTTAATTGTGGGAAAACAGACGATGCTGCATTGGAGAACGAGGCTGAAGGAAGTGCATATAACGTAGACGATGAAGCAAATTACGATGACGATTACGGTGGCGATGATGATTATATTGAAGAAGATGATTACGATGAAGCAGATGAAGATGATTGTGATGGATGACTGACCAAAACAAATCTAGCTAATAGTTAATAGGTGGCTGCCTGCTCGTGCAGCGGTACGGCGACATGATTGATGAGTAGCTGTGGGGTAGGTACAGAGTGCCGAGTGCGAGTTTTTCTTTTCGCATTCGATCGTGAGCGCGTTTGGCGTAAACTACGAATTTGTATGGGATTTGTACACCGCCATCTAGTTGTAAACGCGAGAAACAAAATGTGTGAGTGGGAGTTTTTTACTTTACCGCGTTCGAATGCGGCCGTGGTTTACGCGGTCGAAGGTGAGAGCGTTAACGAATGTGATTGGTGGGTTCAAGTGGTATGCTAGTGCGAGTCGCATTTTTGACATTTCTATTCACTGACTTTGGTGAATTTAAAGGTTACGTCGAAGTAAAGTTATCACTTGGGTTTTGCGTGGTGAGAACGTCGAAAAAGTATTAAAATTAATTGATGTTAGGTTTTGAAACGATTAAAAATTATGGCCGGTCCTTTTTATTTCGCATGGAGGATGTTTGAAGCTGCGGAGGCGCAGGATAATCGAGACTATAGTGCTTGGCGCAATGCAAGATCTCGAGCATCATTTGACCCGCTGCTGGACCTCACAGAAAGACAATTCATCGATCGTTATCGAATAAATAAAGAAACATTTAAATGGTTGTGCAGCGAACTAAAATCCTCAACCAACTTGAGGTCTTCTCAACGAGTTTCTCTTGAACTAAAAGTATGTATTTCGTTTTCATGTTTTTCCCTCGTAGGGGCAGTTCTCTTTGATTCAAACATCAAAATATATATTTTTTCATGTTATATTGAATGCAATGTGGTCAGTAAAATTATTATTAGTTTTTTTTTGTTTTAGGTTTCCACAGCATTATTTTTTTATGCATCAGGATCATACCAAAAGCCAGTTGGAGTTGCTAAGCATATAAGCCAAAAAATGTGCAGCGTTTACATTGAGGAGGTGACACAAGCATTAACGCATAAAAACATTTTAAACAAATATATTTGTTTTCCGGAGAGTCCGGCAGCCAGACAAGTTATTAGTCAAAGGTATACAATGACACACATAAACACAATTTGTACAAAGTACCTATATATTTAACTTATTATTTATTTGTTACTTACAAATGACTTTAATATATCTTATCTAAATATTTTTATAGGTATTATATTAAATATGGAATACCTGGAGTCATTGGGTGCGTGGACGGGAGCCATTTTAAAATAACAGTACCACCAAAAACTGAAGAGCATCTTTATTACAGCAGAAAACATTGTCATACTCTTAATGTTCAAATGGTAATGTTTACTTTGAAAGAAAAATGTAATGTTATTAATTAGATTGATAAACAGTTTAGATGAAAGATAATGGTGAAGATAAACAAACTTGATTTTTTCAGGTGTGTGATGATGAATATCGTATATTAAGTGTGAATCCCAAATTTGGTGGTGCAAACCATGATTCCTTTATATGGGAAAACAGTGATTTGAATACCTATATTCAATCTCTGCACCAAAATGGAGAAATGGTCTGGCTTTTAGGTAACTTTCCATATTATATCTTTATGACTGCTGCTGGAAACTATTTATTATAACAGATAGATTTTATATTATATAAAATATACTTAAATTTCAGGCGACTCAGGATATCCTCAACGACCATGGTTGATGACACCAATATTAAATGCCCAACCTAATACACCAGAAGCAAATTATAATGACAAACACAAAAAAGCAAGAGTAGTAATTGAAAACACTTTTTCAAGACTGAAAAATCGATGGAGGTGTGTACATAAGGACAGAGTTCTTCATTATAAGCCTTTGAAGTGCGCAAGAATAATATTAGCTTGTTCTGTACTCCATAACATGTGTATTCAAGTCGGCGACGAGGTGGAAGACTTGGAAGGTAACCATTTTTTATAAATATTTATCTAAGTATACAGAATTAGTCATGTCAATATTTATCTTAATCCCTGTCAATCCATGAAAAAATATATATTTGAATACTAATTGATTTCCAGATGAGGAACCAGAAGAGGCTCCTGAAATGTATACCAGAGAAACAAGGGAAATTACCTCAGATTTAATCAGAGGTCGATTGTTAAGAAACCAATTGGTAAGAAGATTACAATAATTATTTGTGTGATTTTATAAAATATGATGATGAAGACAGAAGCAGTCAACAAGTGGTATTACTTAACATTTGACTTTTAAGTTCAACTAACATATAATAAGACTGTGTTACTTTAGTAACTAAGTTATGTATAGTTAAGCGATATAATGAAAATGTTCCTTTAAAAAAATAGTTTATGGTAAATAAATAAAACATCAGTTTAAAGTTATTGTTTTTTTTTTCACACTAATTACATAGTTATATAGTAATAGTAATATTATTATTATATAAACGAACAAACTTAAATTTTAACTAGCAGAATATAAACAAACAGACAATTTAAATGAAAGTTACAGTAGGTAAACGTTAATGTAATAAAAAAATTTTTTCTCTACATAATGTATAAAATGCTTAACTACTAGTATACTTATTTGCAATTTTTTCTAAAATATCAAGCACTCTTGCTCCCAGTGCTTGCCATCCTGCCTGTATTTGGAGCTCCATATGACGAATTCGGTTCGACTCCCTCTTATTTTCCATATTGTCTCGGTGTTGCTGGATTCTAAACTGTCTCCACTCGAGATCAGAGTTCAGAAAATGCTGTGCTGCCTGCTGTGTATGTGCAGGCCTCAGACGTCTTCGTGGAGATGTTCTAGATCGAGTGGGTCTAGCATGGCGAGGTGTAGTTGGACCGGATTCACGGATCCGACTTGGCCCAGGACGGCGAGGTGTAGTCTGACCAAACAATGCGGGCTGGGGCCGAGAAGTAGCCCGTGGAGTGACGGGTCGAGACGGCGTGCCTTGATCTAAAAATTAAGTGATATCAAATAAATAGTTATCTTTATTACATATACCACTAAGTAGGTATGCTATATAGTGTTTTATTTAAGAACAACAATTATTATAGGTTTAATAATCTGCAAGAATGGACCACTAATCAACACCCTATAAATTGTACTTCACCAACTTAGTATTTCTTCAATTGTTTAGTTTTAGGAAGTTAAAATATAGTACACCATGACCATAAATACAATCTCATAAAAATTTCTCACCTTGCAATTCCTCTTCCTCAAAAATGATAGTTGGGGATGATACTGGCCTCCTCAAATTACTTGAATTTGGAGGCTGGGTCTCACTCCTAGTTGGACGATCTGAAAATATAATAAAATTACTAGGTAATAAGTAGTGACAATACTTGAAAATAAAATCTCAAAATATATATTGGCCTATATTTTCCCTAGTTTAATTTCAACAAAATTAGGCTGCCTATTTAAACATCTAGGCTTTATCTTCTAGACTTTACACTCAGAATTTTAGTACTTATAAAATGAATATCATATTAAAATAATTGTGTAAACTTACTTTCCAATTCTACTTGAGGGGTGATGGGAGCCTCTACAGGCGCAATATGAGCCCGTGTGGATGGGCCTGGCATATCCCAAGGCTGGATATCTAGGAATTAAAAAATAACTTAGTTAGTGGAACATATAATAGAATAAACAGTGACAGATTAGATCATTATACTTATACTTATATTTTTATTTGGTAAATGTTGTGTACAACTGTAATTGGACTGCAGGTTTAAAATGGTACTGTATCATGTTATGCATATTTAAAGTTTATAATCTGTTGTCTGTTGTTGTACCTATTGGAATAAAAATAAAATAAAATACAGTAGGGCAAAAAAATAGTAGTCTTACTTTCCTGTTGCTGCTCTATGACATGAATCTGGACATATTGGGAAGGTTCAGGACTCTCCGAAGGCTGGCAACCTAAAATGAAAAGTTATAATATATTTTTTTATCTACATGGGTGTTCATTGTGGGTGCTATTTGCAATAAATCTGTTAGTAATATGGCCAGGACATACTGTAGAGTACTTGTGGGTCCAACTGCGTCGGTTGAGGTGATGGTGGAGGTGTAACTGATCGCCTCGGCTGGTTTCTTATCCGCTGTGTAAAATAAATTTATGCTATACAAATGATAAATAAATTACAGATATATTATTTCAGAGTGAGCTATAAATTAAAAAAGAAAACCTGTGACAACCCAGCCTCCTCAGCAGCCAACCCTGTGGCAACCTGCACCCCAACCAGCTTCAGCACCCGCTGCTCAAGATCGGTTAGTTTGGCATATACAGCCGGACCACCACCAGTGCCTGTCGCTTGTTTGTGCAGCCGAGCAGCTTTCTTTTTTGTATTATTCTTGAAGTCCCCCCATACCTTTAACATGCAATCAGTTTTCCACTCAATATTAAAGTAAATATTACTTACAACAAATTGTTTAGGTATTTAATAAAGAAATACATAATTATTTCAAACCTTTTTCCACTTTTCAATACTTTTAGTGTCACCACCACCATCACTATTAAGTAAATCTGATAAGCGCTCCCAACTTCTCATGGTTCTTAACCTCCCACTTGCATCTGTGGAAGGTTTAGTTAGGTCTCCGTGTCTAAAAAGGTTAAATAGCATTTAAAAAGGATAATACTATGAGGTTGTTTAATAAATTCACCAGTAAAACTTTAGTAAGTAAAACAATGTAAAACTGTTTGTTTTTTATACTTACTCCTCCATAAACGAAATCATTAATTCAAATTGGGAAGCACTTGTCTTCATTGTCGTTACAAATAAACAAAATCAAATCAAAACCGAACGAATAATAATAAAAAGAATTAGGTATACTATGAAATGAAAACACAAGTACCGAGACGCGACGCGACTGACAAAAACAAAACACTGTTTTGTTTGGCAGTCCGTATAAGTTAAATAGGCGACTGCTTTTATTACAACCCTTTGAAAAATGTGTACTTTTAAAAATGGTTGGCTATTCACGTGACGCAAACATACTACCAACATTACAACACAAATGCTCACCATTCACGGTGAGCAAACGCAGATCGAGTGGTTTGGCTAGATGGTGACTGGCACTCGCGCATGCTCGATACTCGATGCGTAAAAAGTTTGCTCGATTAACGCCGTAGTAAAGTTACACTACAGCTTCTATGAAACTCGCACTCGGCACTTACCCCTACCATGAGTTGCTAACGTAACTTACGCGCTCGATATCGACTACGTAAACGTGCATTTAGTATGGAGAAATTTTACTTCAGATAACTGTCAATAGATGGCGTAGTTTTAATTCCATACTAAATGCACGTTTACGTAGTCGATATCGAGCGCGTAAGTTACGTTAGCAACTCATGGTAGGGGTACTGAGTGCCGAGTGCGAGTTTTTCTTTTCGCATTCGATCGTGAGCGCGTTTGGCGTAAACTACGAATTTGTATGGGATTTGTACACCGCCATCTAGTTGTAAACGCGAGAAACAAAATGTGTGAGTGGGAGTTTTTTACTTTACCGCGTTCGAATGCGGCCGTGGTTTACGCGGTCGAAGGTGAGAGCGTTAACGAATGTGATTGGTGGGTTCAAGTGGTATGCTAGTGCGAGTCGCATTTTTGACATTTCTATTCACTGACTTTGGTGAATTTAAAGGTTACGTCGAAGTAAAGTTATCACTTGGGTTTTGCGTGGTGAGAACGTCGAAAAAGTATTAAAATTAATTGATGTTAGGTTTTGAAACGATTAAAAATTATGGCCGGTCCTTTTTATTTCGCATGGAGGATGTTTGAAGCTGCGGAGGCGCAGGATAATCGAGACTATAGTGCTTGGCGCAATGCAAGATCTCGAGCATCATTTGACCCGCTGCTGGACCTCACAGAAAGACAATTCATCGATCGTTATCGAATAAATAAAGAAACATTTAAATGGTTGTGCAGCGAACTAAAATCCTCAACCAACTTGAGGTCTTCTCAACGAGTTTCTCTTGAACTAAAAGTATGTATTTCGTTTTCATGTTTTTCCCTCGTAGGGGCAGTTCTCTTTGATTCAAACATCAAAATATATATTTTTTCATGTTATATTGAATGCAATGTGGTCAGTAAAATTATTATTAGTTTTTTTTTGTTTTAGGTTTCCACAGCATTATTTTTTTATGCATCAGGATCATACCAAAAGCCAGTTGGAGTTGCTAAGCATATAAGCCAAAAAATGTGCAGCGTTTACATTGAGGAGGTGACACAAGCATTAACGCATAAAAACATTTTAAACAAATATATTTGTTTTCCGGAGAGTCCGGCAGCCAGACAAGTTATTAGTCAAAGGTATACAATGACACACATAAACACAATTTGTACAAAGTACCTATATATTTAACTTATTATTTATTTGTTACTTACAAATGACTTTAATATATCTTATCTAAATATTTTTATAGGTATTATATTAAATATGGAATACCTGGAGTCATTGGGTGCGTGGACGGGAGCCATTTTAAAATAACAGTACCACCAAAAACTGAAGAGCATCTTTATTACAGCAGAAAACATTGTCATACTCTTAATGTTCAAATGGTAATGTTTACTTTGAAAGAAAAATGTAATGTTATTAATTAGATTGATAAACAGTTTAGATGAAAGATAATGGTGAAGATAAACAAACTTGATTTTTTCAGGTGTGTGATGATGAATATCGTATATTAAGTGTGAATCCCAAATTTGGTGGTGCAAACCATGATTCCTTTATATGGGAAAACAGTGATTTGAATACCTATATTCAATCTCTGCACCAAAATGGAGAAATGGTCTGGCTTTTAGGTAACTTTCCATATTATATCTTTATGACTGCTGCTGGAAACTATTTATTATAACAGATAGATTTTATATTATATAAAATATACTTAAATTTCAGGCGACTCAGGATATCCTCAACGACCATGGTTGATGACACCAATATTAAATGCCCAACCTAATACACCAGAAGCAAATTATAATGACAAACACAAAAAAGCAAGAGTAGTAATTGAAAACACTTTTTCAAGACTGAAAAATCGATGGAGGTGTGTACATAAGGACAGAGTTCTTCATTATAAGCCTTTGAAGTGCGCAAGAATAATATTAGCTTGTTCTGTACTCCATAACATGTGTATTCAAGTCGGCGACGAGGTGGAAGACTTGGAAGGTAACCATTTTTTATAAATATTTATCTAAGTATACAGAATTAGTCATGTCAATATTTATCTTAATCCCTGTCAATCCATGAAAAAATATATATTTGAATACTAATTGATTTCCAGATGAGGAACCAGAAGAGGCTCCTGAAATGTATACCAGAGAAACAAGGGAAATTACCTCAGATTTAATCAGAGGTCGATTGTTAAGAAACCAATTGGTAAGAAGATTACAATAATTATTTGTGTGATTTTATAAAATATGATGATGAAGACAGAAGCAGTCAACAAGTGGTATTACTTAACATTTGACTTTTAAGTTCAACTAACATATAATAAGACTGTGTTACTTTAGTAACTAAGTTATGTATAGTTAAGCGATATAATGAAAATGTTCCTTTAAAAAAATAGTTTATGGTAAATAAATAAAACATCAGTTTAAAGTTATTGTTTTTTTTTTCACACTAATTACATAGTTATATAGTAATAGTAATATTATTATTATATAAACGAACAAACTTAAATTTTAACTAGCAGAATATAAACAAACAGACAATTTAAATGAAAGTTACAGTAGGTAAACGTTAATGTAATAAAAAAATTTTTTCTCTACATAATGTATAAAATGCTTAACTACTAGTATACTTATTTGCAATTTTTTCTAAAATATCAAGCACTCTTGCTCCCAGTGCTTGCCATCCTGCCTGTATTTGGAGCTCCATATGACGAATTCGGTTCGACTCCCTCTTATTTTCCATATTGTCTCGGTGTTGCTGGATTCTAAACTGTCTCCACTCGAGATCAGAGTTCAGAAAATGCTGTGCTGCCTGCTGTGTATGTGCAGGCCTCAGACGTCTTCGTGGAGATGTTCTAGATCGAGTGGGTCTAGCATGGCGAGGTGTAGTTGGACCGGATTCACGGATCCGACTTGGCCCAGGACGGCGAGGTGTAGTCTGACCAAACAATGCGGGCTGGGGCCGAGAAGTAGCCCGTGGAGTGACGGGTCGAGACGGCGTGCCTTGATCTAAAAATTAAGTGATATCAAATAAATAGTTATCTTTATTACATATACCACTAAGTAGGTATGCTATATAGTGTTTTATTTAAGAACAACAATTATTATAGGTTTAATAATCTGCAAGAATGGACCACTAATCAACACCCTATAAATTGTACTTCACCAACTTAGTATTTCTTCAATTGTTTAGTTTTAGGAAGTTAAAATATAGTACACCATGACCATAAATACAATCTCATAAAAATTTCTCACCTTGCAATTCCTCTTCCTCAAAAATGATAGTTGGGGATGATACTGGCCTCCTCAAATTACTTGAATTTGGAGGCTGGGTCTCACTCCTAGTTGGACGATCTGAAAATATAATAAAATTACTAGGTAATAAGTAGTGACAATACTTGAAAATAAAATCTCAAAATATATATTGGCCTATATTTTCCCTAGTTTAATTTCAACAAAATTAGGCTGCCTATTTAAACATCTAGGCTTTATCTTCTAGACTTTACACTCAGAATTTTAGTACTTATAAAATGAATATCATATTAAAATAATTGTGTAAACTTACTTTCCAATTCTACTTGAGGGGTGATGGGAGCCTCTACAGGCGCAATATGAGCCCGTGTGGATGGGCCTGGCATATCCCAAGGCTGGATATCTAGGAATTAAAAAATAACTTAGTTAGTGGAACATATAATAGAATAAACAGTGACAGATTAGATCATTATACTTATACTTATATTTTTATTTGGTAAATGTTGTGTACAACTGTAATTGGACTGCAGGTTTAAAATGGTACTGTATCATGTTATGCATATTTAAAGTTTATAATCTGTTGTCTGTTGTTGTACCTATTGGAATAAAAATAAAATAAAATACAGTAGGGCAAAAAAATAGTAGTCTTACTTTCCTGTTGCTGCTCTATGACATGAATCTGGACATATTGGGAAGGTTCAGGACTCTCCGAAGGCTGGCAACCTAAAATGAAAAGTTATAATATATTTTTTTATCTACATGGGTGTTCATTGTGGGTGCTATTTGCAATAAATCTGTTAGTAATATGGCCAGGACATACTGTAGAGTACTTGTGGGTCCAACTGCGTCGGTTGAGGTGATGGTGGAGGTGTAACTGATCGCCTCGGCTGGTTTCTTATCCGCTGTGTAAAATAAATTTATGCTATACAAATGATAAATAAATTACAGATATATTATTTCAGAGTGAGCTATAAATTAAAAAAGAAAACCTGTGACAACCCAGCCTCCTCAGCAGCCAACCCTGTGGCAACCTGCACCCCAACCAGCTTCAGCACCCGCTGCTCAAGATCGGTTAGTTTGGCATATACAGCCGGACCACCACCAGTGCCTGTCGCTTGTTTGTGCAGCCGAGCAGCTTTCTTTTTTGTATTATTCTTGAAGTCCCCCCATACCTTTAACATGCAATCAGTTTTCCACTCAATATTAAAGTAAATATTACTTACAACAAATTGTTTAGGTATTTAATAAAGAAATACATAATTATTTCAAACCTTTTTCCACTTTTCAATACTTTTAGTGTCACCACCACCATCACTATTAAGTAAATCTGATAAGCGCTCCCAACTTCTCATGGTTCTTAACCTCCCACTTGCATCTGTGGAAGGTTTAGTTAGGTCTCCGTGTCTAAAAAGGTTAAATAGCATTTAAAAAGGATAATACTATGAGGTTGTTTAATAAATTCACCAGTAAAACTTTAGTAAGTAAAACAATGTAAAACTGTTTGTTTTTTATACTTACTCCTCCATAAACGAAATCATTAATTCAAATTGGGAAGCACTTGTCTTCATTGTCGTTACAAATAAACAAAATCAAATCAAAACCGAACGAATAATAATAAAAAGAATTAGGTATACTATGAAATGAAAACACAAGTACCGAGACGCGACGCGACTGACAAAAACAAAACACTGTTTTGTTTGGCAGTCCGTATAAGTTAAATAGGCGACTGCTTTTATTACAACCCTTTGAAAAATGTGTACTTTTAAAAATGGTTGGCTATTCACGTGACGCAAACATACTACCAACATTACAACACAAATGCTCACCATTCACGGTGAGCAAACGCAGATCGAGTGGTTTGGCTAGATGGTGACTGGCACTCGCGCATGCTCGATACTCGATGCGTAAAAAGTTTGCTCGATTAACGCCGTAGTAAAGTTACACTACAGCTTCTATGAAACTCGCACTCGGCACTCTGATGTGTAGGCTCGCTTCATGTAGTTGACTCGTTTCAGCGGTTTCGTGCCGCTTACTCAGAATATTTCTATATCTATAAATTATACTCATTTTTAATTATCATACAGTTTCATTTATCTTTTGAGAGTGTATTATTTGCGTTTTATACATTACTAGCGACCAGCCCCGGCTCCGCACGGGAAAATGCTTATTGTGGGGTATCCCTAAGTATATTATGCATGTATTATACATATAAAGAATATAAACCTTCCTCTTTAATCACTCTATCTACTAAAAAATCCTCATCAAAATCCGTTGCGTAGTTTTAAAGATTTAAGCATACATTGGGACATAGGGACAGAGAAAGCGACTTTGTGTTAATACTATGTAGTGATAGTGATATTAATGATCCAAAGGGAGGATGTTTTTCGAAAAATAAATCATAAAAGCATGTATTGTATTGTAAAGATGCGCCTAAGGATTTATATTTTTGTAAGTATTGAAAATTTTATATTTTGGTAAATTATAAAAGTATTGATAAAATAATTCTGATTGCCAATATTAGGTAGTGTACCTAAATGCATTTTCTAAATATTGAAGTTAGACTGAATAAGCACATGTTCGTTTTAGTTTATTTTTATACGATTTTTTTTTCATTCTGTGAGAATAATGTACAAATATTGTTGCAAGGTAGAACTTGCTACATGTACACCTTATTTGCGTTGTATTAATGTTTGTATTAGTGTCCTTGTGTGCAATAAAGTATTATTCGACTAAATGATTAATACCTTGTTAAAAGTAGGAAAAGTAGGTACGTAAGAAAACACATGATTGCATTGAAATGTCAATATATATATTTTAATATTCATAAATTCAATAATATACATTATAATATCAAGTAAAATGAATTACTATAATTTATATAGGCAATATTTTAACATATGTTAATCTATGGGTAGATTTAACAATCTAGAGTTACTTAATTTAACAAATGAGTCGCAACCTGTAGAACACGTCTGCTCGACATGTCCACACTCACACGTTACTAATAGTACAACAAACACATCATTATTATGGCAATAGGAATTCACATTTGACTTAACCTATTATTATTATTATTCTTTAAGACTATTAAGGTAAAGGAAGGTAGAGGCAAGCAATGCTCTCTACGACGACACGCTGTGTTGGCGTTATCTCTTCGTCTCTTTTTAAACACGTCATATTTTCAGTTGGTTATTGCCTATAATGACATTATATTAAAAATATCAAAGTATATATTTCACAATAAAGAAAAATTCTAAATAATTTACGATAACATCTTTAGAACTATTGCGTAAGCGTTGTGGAAATAGTATTTGCAGCATTTTGTATATAATTTAAGTAAATAATAATAATAAATTATATGAATGCGTGTGCGTCGCAGTGAGCATTGCTCCCGTGGAATACTAACTGTTCTGTGTCGTAAACATTGCACCAGGAGCAATGTGCCCTGTCTATGTAAAAATAAAAACGACTTTACAAAATATTCTCAAGCCTTATACATAATTATTATTTTGGCACATACAACTAAATACTAGATGACGGGGTTGGTATATATTACAAGTTCCACATCATATCATACATACTAAGTAATCTTTGGTTTATCTAGCCCACCGATGATAATTTGGAAATCACTTATAATTAAACTATAAAAACTAATATTCTGGACATAATAGTGTGTCAAGATTTTAACTTAGGATTTGGCCGACATGATTTATAGCTTTGGTAAATAAAGTGTGAACATTATGCCATAGGTATACTGTATACGATATTTATAAAACTATTATTAAAATGTAATCTTGTGACACTATTACATAGCCCGTGTTTTGGTTTCAATATTATTGTTTTGCATGCGTGAGCGTGTGTTTAAATACTGTTACTATTAGGACCATCGGAAATATCTATTCAATTTCAAATAAAGTTCCCTGAAATACTGACTGACACTGATCTATAAGAGTTACAATATACATAAGCATTATAATAATTTAAATGACGTTTTGCATGAAGTAATAATTTATGAGTAGGTATAGGCGTAATTCGTTGCTTAGAAACCTTTCAAAAGTAATTTTATCTACTTACAATTATAAAACATACAAATAAATGGCTTTATGTAAGTTTTCTTAGGAACTCCGTTCTATCATACTGTTGAATGAAATGTTGATTTATACTTTAACTATTATAATTTACATGGTCGTTGGTTGCTGTATTTCGTTGTCTGATTTATTATTTATTTATTTATAACCAAAATTTAAAACATAATTTATGCTGTGAATAGTCTTTACCGAAACTATTTGAAAATAAAAGCGTAAATAAAATATATCTTGGAAAGAATATACAAATTATGATCGACAAATGCACGAGAATCGGCCCTAGCTTGGACGAGGGCCGATATGACCATTTTTATAAAACTTTACTCGCAGAATGTTAACTAAATTCCTTTCCAAGTTAGATTTTTTACAATATTAGCTTCCAAGTGATACCATAGAGTTAAAGAGAGTATAACAATTTAATTGATTAAGTACCTACTTAATTCCTATTTTGTGTATAAAATAAAAAGTGACTCAAAATTTTATGTAAACATTTAATTTGGCACTTCTGATCACTTTGTAAATAAAACTATTCACATCTATCGATTCAAATAAAGTTCGTGAGTTACATGTTTATAATATTTGGAACTGTTTGTCTATGAATGAATTACTCGTGTTGACACCGTTAATTTTATAAAATTTGATTATTTTAACATGAGCATTATTTTTGGCACAGTATTGCAATTAATAAAAAGATGTATGTTATTGTCACCGTGTCGTGCGAGTGAGATAGCAAGCTGCCCACGCACACACACACACACACACACACACATTATTCACACAAAGCCGTCTTTTTTACATACGAAACTTTATATTTAATCATATTTACAATTTAAGAAGTTTATTTACATTTTATGCATATAGCTATTCTTTGGACTATTCTAATCAAGAGTTTATTAAACACAGCAGAGATCCCATAGGAGTATTATGGAATGCTTTAAACTTAATTAAGATTGAATCTATCTAAACACTTATTAAGTATTAAAAGCTTAGTGAGCTTATTTATTTTGAACAGTTGAGAAAAAAGAAACGAGTATTCACGAAACGTACGTCTATTAATATCATTGTGTACATTTCTAGGGAATACTGTATATTATTATATTACAAAATTCTTTATTTTTCAAGCTTGGCATATATTCGAAAATTTTCAGAGACTTTTCAAAGAAGGTGAAGTATTCTATATCACTAATATATTGTCATCACAATCAAATATAATATTCATAAAATCTAAATTGAGTAATGGGAACAACGTGCGTCGTGCAGTCACGCAGATGCCCTCTATGTTATGTTTTATGGTATTTGGCGCCGTTGTAGTAATACAAATATATTCAACAAATTATGATCCATTGCATTAAGAACATTATACATATAAAAATAAGGACTTGTCGTTGAGTATTATGCTACAGGTACTGGCCTTTGGGAGTTGGCACGTAAACTTAAAACTACTTCTTAAATAATTTGTTACTATAATCTTCAAGCGTTCGATGGCACGTTTCTTTGGTATCATGAATTTCCCTACAAAAATATTATGACGTTGAGCAATAACCTTATTCAGAACGAAAATACCGAGCGATCAATACTTGGTTATACTAAACTGTAGTTTTAAAATAGCATGATTGAGGTAAACATCTTATTGGTAACACAGCATAGTGCCCATTTTTGTAAGCAGCAATCACATTCGTGAGGTTGGTCACCAACCATTCAATTCACACGTTGTTAAATTAGCAACAGTCTTCATTGCCCATATAATCTAGGGATGTCTCGACAGTCTACTGTATCTTCAACGGGCAGGTTCTGAGACATACAACCAATTCCATTGTTGAAACGATTACAATAACTCGATAAGTACTACTTAAAAATCTGTCCAAAACACACATCAGATGTATGTTTAACAATAGAGTACACGGATTGTGTTTTACGTTACAGACGCTTGTACCTCTGTTGGGTTGGTGGTGTGGGTGTGGCTAATGGTCTAGTCCCTGTAGGGCTTGCAGATGGCGAAGCGGTGGTTCATGTGCTGGGAGTAGGAGCCCGAGTGCGAGAACTTCTTGAGGCACTTGCGGCACTGGAAGGGCTTCTCGCCAGTGTGCAGCCGCTTGTGCTCCGTCAGGTGGTGTTTGTGTTTGAACGCCTTCGGACACTCCACGCATTTGTACGGACGCTGACCTGGAAGCAACAATTAGATCGTAAGTTATATGGCTTAAATTACAATCTGTAAGCTTTGGTTTTTCTTCTTCAACAGAGTGAGAAAGGATCTTTTTGATAGAAATGAAAGTAATTTTACTTTTCGTACCATTATCTAATACGAGTATGTAACAAAAATTGTTGGCTATCAAAAAGGAGTATTATTTTAAAATTCGTAACCTGATATTAGTGTTATAGATTATAGGTACTGATATTTAAGTAAGTTTCCCGTCTTTGGTTTAGATTTGCCGTAATAAATAACAGATTTTGGAATAAATAAGTTAATATGGTGGTGGGTAAGAGTAACAAACCTGAATGTTCATATTTGTGTCTCGCGAGGGAGCTCTGCTTGACGAAGGTCTTGTCGCACTGGTCGCACACGAACTGGCCCTCGCCCTCCTTGAACTCTACGCCCGCCTTCAATTTGCTCTTCTTAAGTACTATAGTCTCCTCGTCGAATTCATTTTGTGTCTGCATCTCGTCACCCCACGACATTCTGCCGTTGCAAGACGAGCGCTCATATGATGGACTGTATGCTTGTCGGTTCACATCTGGTGACATGTGCATGTTCAAGAGTGGGGACCGCGTTGTCCTCATATCGTTGTATTGGAGGAGTTTTTCCATCGGTACCATCGGGTTGATTGGCATTTTTGACAATAACCGCTTATGACCATTTAATGTCTCCCCTGGCGACGGTGACAAGCGAAAATCCGTGAACGAAGAAGATGAACAGTTGGAATGTGGATACGCGTTTAAATAATTAGGGTGATGTGGCGTTGGGCTACGCGAAGATTTTTGGCTCAAATTAACCGCTTCTTCAGAGTCGGAATGTGTAACAGAAATGCTGTATGATGGCGATGGCAACGGACTGGATGTTACTGAAGGATTCGATTTTTTAGTTGACAAATCTAAGGGTTGATCTGATAAAGCTATTGATTGGGTCATTCTTCGTTCCCTTGCTCTATTGTTTTGAAACCAGACTTGTACAACCCGATTATCAAGACCGATTTGGTGTGCGATCTTTTTAAATTCTTCTCTATTCGGTCTAGGATTCATCGAATAATGTTTTTTGAGTACTGCTTGTTGCTCCTCACTTAGAGCAGTTCGTACTCTTATCTTTTTGTCGTTGTCGTGAATGGACACCTTGTCTTCGCGGTCTTCGTCTTCGCTTGCGCTCACTCCGCTCTGTATCGATGCGCGTATTTCAGCCTCGTATCTATTGAGAGCTACTGTCTCCGCTACCTGAGCTGCCAAACCTTCATGCTTTCTGAATATATTTTGACAATAGGTTTTATCGTGATCGATCAAATCGTCTTTGTTATTGAATGTAGCATTACATTTGAGACACCTATGCACGTCATCA
>OX419589.1:2500-149231 GCA_948473455.1 Teleiodes luculella | reverse complement strand
AAGAATGCAACAAGGAAGGTAATTAATTATAAATACCTACTAAATCCACTCTGTCAATAGTGAAGTGAATTCAGTAATTTATAATTTCCCTCTACATACTCGATCAAGAACTACTTCTATATACAACACACAATTTTTACTGCATGATAGTTTATTTGAGAACAACTTATATTGGTTTTGATTTTAGGAATTAAGAATATAACCTTTATCGTTAGTAGGTATAGAAATATACAGATTAATCATATTCTAACTCATAATAGAGAAGAAGAATATAAACAAAATGATTAAGTATTTGAAATTGCGCCTACTATATAAAAATACAGGATATGGAAGTTAATGGAAGTCAGTCGTCAAGTCGGCTAGAATGTGCGCCATTAAACACGTTTCCTTTTCCTGTTTCAAAACGGAAGTCATACTTATAAATTTGTTTTGTAAATAAAGACATTACGTTTCAACTTCGATTATAATTATTTTGTACATACCTCAGTCTTCGTATAAAAATTGAAAAGGCTTAGGACATAATTTAATCTTGTTTATCCACCAAAATGCTATCTGCATAATAAACAAACGTCAATTTTTGTTTAGACATCCGAGCGAATCGAGCGCCAAAGAAAGTAATGTCAAAATTTTTACTTCGAGTACCTAATTGAAAACAGAAGGTTGACTTAACTATACTTAATCTATAAAAGACACTTTAAAACTCGATAAACAGTAGAAAATAGAATACGTTTAAGCTTTATATAGAAAAGTAAATGTTTACTTTTTAGGTTAGATTTTTATTTTCATGTTGGACACCCTGTAAAAAATAAAATAACCATAGACAAAATAAAGCTTAGTATTCATCAACCAATTTTCGACGACCGACCGACCCAATCCAACAAATTATCGATTCGGTGCTTATTCATTCATTCAGCCAGCATGATGTTTTCCACCATTTTTCCACAGATGTTTTCAGACTTTTGCAAAATAAAAAAAGCGGCCAAGTGCGAGTCGGATTTTCCCATGAAGGGTTCCGTATGACATTTAATTGTTTTTTTTCTGGTTTATTTCTTGTTTTTTTATATATCTTTTTTTTTTTAAGTTTATTTATCTCTTATGGGAAAGGCAAAGGGATCAAAACCCATACAGCCTAGTCTTTAGTAATAGGATATCTTCAGTTTCATTTTGTCGTTTTAGTCATTTCTTGTATCCGTATTGAACGTCTTCAGTAGTCTTGTCTTGTCTAGATTACTAGATCCAATACTAGATCTCGTTCAAACCAATTTTCGTAATATATATTTTTTATATATTATTATTACATAATATATATTTTTTATTATACATAATATATATTTTTTAGTTTAATTATTCTATTCATCTTAATTAAACTATTAGATTTTTTTAAATTAGAAACCTCAATATCATTTTTGAAGACCTATAATCCGTATCTATGGAAAAGAAACCCCACACGTATCGTATATACCCATACTTATCGTATACCCATACTTATATAATAGCTATGTGGAACCCCCAAAATTTATTGTTTATAATTTTTGTGTGAAAATCTTAATGCGGAATACATCTACTTACCAAGTGCTTTTTGCCACTTTTTGCCACTAGTTAAACAAAGAGAAGTAGCAGATGTAGCAAATTTTACTAATCTTTCCTATTAGCAGTATCTGCGGCAGTGAAGTAGTTTCTCAAAGTCTGTAGTAATGTTTCGTACTTTGGTGTACCAAAAGATAAAACTGACGATTATACAATACCCTTGAATTGCTTAAATTCATCGGGGATTACTATCAAAGTGCGACTACTAATACTAACGGAGTAAAGCTACTTCGCTATGCAAGTGCCCTGTTCGCTCGTATTAACGAGCATTATCTATTCATCATGGATGCGATCCTGATCATTAATTTAGTGTAGACTAATCTAGACTATTTATAAAATATCAAAGGCATATGTGGAAATTAATGTGACTGATGACGTTCACTTCACTATCACTACATAGTATAAAATAAAGTCGCTTTCTCCGTCCCTATGTCCCTATGTCCCTTTGTACGCTTAAATCTTTAAAACTACGCAACGGATTTTGATGCGGTTTTTTTTAATAGATAGAGTGATTCAAGAGGAAGGTTTATATGTATAATACATGCATAATATACTGAAGGATAACCCACAATAACCATTTTCCCGTGCGGAGCCGGGGCGGGTCGCTAGTTATTTATTAATTACGCAATTTGCCAGATGATTCGTCGAATAGCGACGATACGTGTCAGGAAAAAAATTTACCTAGGCTAGGTATGTTTTCTAAGAGCGTTAGTAGCCTAGTTAGTGGCTAGGCCCCTTGTCTTCATTCGGAAGGGAAGTACACGTATCAATGTGTTTTTGATTTTCAAATAGATAAGTATATTACGTTAACGAATGCCTTCCAATGCCAGCTAGAATACGATATGCCAAGATCAGGAAATGATTTTACCCTTCTACAGGTGTATTAATATTATTATAATAAGTATAATAATGGACCACGCAATTACAACACTTATAATAACTTCCTTGTTATTGTTATAAGAATTCGATTTATTACGAAAAATAAATGTAATAGACGTGCGTCTAATATTGAAATAATCTGATACCTACTTATGAAACCAGCTTATAATTAACTTATTTATAAATGCAATCGATTAGTGGTATGTTGTTGGGTTTCCAAAGTATGTCAGGTCGGGTCGGGTATTTGATTTAGGTCAATAAAAATATTATTTAGACAGAATTATTGTCGTCATTTAAATTTATACTTAAATTGATTAGAAATAGGAAAGTTAGATTATAATAAATATGTCAGATCATAAAATTATTTTCAACCCATTTTCTGTCAACGTTATAGGGAATTCTATAGTAGATCGTTGAATCGTTCATCGATGCTGTCGACGCTGGCGCCGACGTCGTGTTCGCAGATGAAGGAGAGGCGCTCGCGGCAGGTGATGTCGTTGAGCTGCGCGTTGAACTGCGCCCGCGCATGGTTGAAGAACATCGACCCGCACTGCTCCCGGTCGCCGCCGTCCGGATTCTTGTCGCCCCACGTCGCGTACCCGCTCTCTTCCAGCTTTTCCCCTTTAAACATATTGTGTGTTCTAGTTGAATTATTGTATTTCAATAAGTATTTTTTCACTGTATTTCAATGATCAAAGTTTGGGCAAAATACTATTAGAACAGAACCGAAGTCGCGGAGAGTTTTGGGTCAAACCTACTGACGAGGAGACGATGATTACGGTACGTACCTACCTACACCGTTTTTTTAAACCGGCACACATAATAATATCTGTTGTTCTTAATAAATCCATTAGAAATAAATTTTATTTCTAACTAGCTTCCCGCCGCGGCTCCGCCCGTCTTAATAGTTTTTCCCGTGGGAATGAGGAAGTTTCCCGTGGTAAAAGTTTGCCTATGTTCTTTCGAAAGGTCTATTCTATATTTGTGCCAAGTTTCACCGAAATCGGTTCAGTAGTTTCGGAGCCTATTCAATTATTAGAAATATTTTAAGGTTTTTTACACCTTGGGTTACATTATTGAAGTTTTAGTAAGGATCCCTAATATTTTTGAAAATTAAATATAGCCTATATATATATTACTCAGGGATCATGGAGCTTCCCAACAGTAACATATTTTTTGAAATCGGTTCAGTAGTTTCGGAGCCTATTCGATGCGAACAAACAAACAAACAATCAATCCCTTCCTCTTTATAATATTAGTATAGATAGGTTTCGATTAATATGCCAATGATATAGCTCAAACTAAATAATATTATATAAATAAATATGTGCGGTACATTCACACACGGCCTTCTGATCCCAATCTAGGCAAAGCATGTAGTATGGGTGTCAGACAGCTAATATACATAACATTAATAAATAATATTATAAATAGGCTACCTTTTACCACTAGAAAATACCTCATTCGCACCGCGGGCGTAATAGGTAGGTATACGACATCCAGACACAAGGCAAACACAAGTGCTTTCACACGAATGTGTGCTATGGGCGGGATTCGAACCCGTAATGTAGGTAGACAATTGAAACCTCCCTGAAGACAAATTTTGTAAAAGTAGTCTATCCTCACTTTTAATAGTCTTCCAGCCATCTCCGTCTCGGTTGTGGAAGCCTACGAGCACTTCAGCCGGTTTGTCGTTCCCGCGGACGTCACCCTTGTGGTGCCCCCTGGCCAGTTGCGCCAGGAACTCGGCTTCCTCTTTGCTGTTGAGGACGGCCAGGTAGGCCTGCTCCGCGCTGCACACTCTGTACGCCTCCGTCCAGTTGCGGGGCGAGCCGTGGAACTTGTAGCAGCGCCCGAGACGGGCGTTGAGCACGTAGTCTGAAACAATTACAATATAATAACCTCTTCTTCTTTTAGTGTTGGTTATAAGGTCATCGCTCGATAAAAAAGTAACATTACCTAGGCCAAACTACGTAGACACCAAATTAGCTGTTTATTAACAAATTTTTGCCTTATAAAACCTACTAATTTATAAGCACACAGATGTATATTTGTTACGTAAATTAAATAAGTAGTTAGTGTAAAAGTAAACCGTACCGGTCCTGGGCATGTCGCACTCCTTGCTCCAGTGGAGGTCCGTCAGCGGCTTCCTGCAGATGAAGGGGTAGGTGCGGTCGCAGCGGTCGTCGTTGAGCAGCCCCCCCCCGCCCAGCGTCACGCAGTCCTCCACCCCCCCGGCGTCGTCCGGCTGGCCCGACTCCCACTGGCTGTACACGTCAGAAACCGACCGACCTGCAAATAGCGTAGGTACGTTTTTTTTGTACTTTTTAATTTGCGCACGAAAAGCAAACGTAATGCGAATAAGATCGGGCGCTTAGGTGAGGATTTATAGTATGAAATTTACATTTATTTTTAACAAAATTCGGCCAAACTATGAATACAGTAGCATTTAAACCCATTATGTCCACTTTTGTAAAAAAAATAGTTCATCCAAAAAATAATAATTTAAATGGTCACCTCACCATCAATAGTTTCAAAGATCCCTTTAGCCAGTTTGTCGCTGACCCCGATGTAGACCAGAGGCAGGCGCGGCTGGGTCCGCCTCCAGAGCTCCAGCACTCCCCGGGCTTCAGCCTCGTCCTCCGGGAAGAACAGCGCGGCTCCCTCCAGCTCGCACCACCTCCGCGCCTCCTCCCACGTCTTCCGCAGAGTGTGGATCTTGTAAAAACTCTCCGTGGTATTGAGGTACGTGTAGTCCTTTCGGAAGAATCTGTTGCTGTTTTGGCTGTCTGCACAACACCCAAATAATATTGAAATTTATCTTTTCATTAAAATTTGTGTCACACACATTTTCCGATGATGGACAGACGAATGTAGGTATAGGGTAAAGGTGAACCGCATGCTACAGTGTATTTAGGTTAAAAGATTTTTTTATAACGGAAAAAAGTGAGATGCTTGTTTAATTAGAATAAAAATATATATAGCGGCGTCTTAACTTAAATGTATAAGATCTATATTATGATAACGTAATAATTGTTCTCTTCCTCGTGATTTACAAACATTAATTATGTATTCATTTTGATAGGTCATTATTAGGAAAAAAATACCAACTTATTTTGTTTGATAAATACTCTGAGAAAAAGCTATCTTAGAAAACTATGGCCATCTATCCTCGAATTACCCTATACCGTGGATTCGATCCTAAAATTTAATTATTTAAAAGGTATAAAATAGAGAAATCACAACACACTGCTGATTTGATTAATTAGTGCAGCGAGATAATTGTCACCGCCTATACATACGTTTACAACCAACGCAAAAATTACAATATTATTTTACTTACATGTATATAAGACAGACACCACAATTATCATTAACAGCAATATTAGTTTCATTGTAACTTGAACCGCGATTCCACAATTTCATAGAAAACTAAATTTAAAATACTTCTATATACGTCCGTCTGATGGCAAGTAATCTTTAACTAATGACAACGTAATAATAAAAACGCCTTCGTTTCATTAAGTTACAAACTTGTTGCAAATTGAAATCAATTTTATTAATAGCACAGTTACATAATAGTATCTTGGTGGGTACTTTCGAAAATGTTATATTTCAAACTAAGAAGAAAATATTGAGGTAAATGTTACAGACAGAATATCCCAACTGGGAATATAACCATTATTTACAATCAATTTTCCAACAGATATTTTAAACAATGAAATTGATAGGTACCTACTACTACGGTTTCTTTATTTTACTTCATTTCATTATGAGAATAAAAATACTTTTAATGGATAAACATAATAATAATCGGTCTCAAATGTTTTTCATCGCCAGGTAATTATCGATTCCGAGAAAGCAATACTTAGGCGCATACTTAATTCCAATTTAATTAGCATTTTCCCAGCATCGCTGAGTGTGTTCGCCGTCGCTCCCGGCTCCCGCCCACGCCGCGTCTGCCGGAACCGCGGGACTCACCGGGGTCCTCCGGGATGCTACTTTTTGTGTAAACGTCCATTTTTTCGGAACCCCAAAGTTTTGCAGCATTCGTTATGATAAATTCCCTCGTACTTCTGAGAGTCCGTCTGAAATTTGTTTTTATAATAAAAGAAAGAAAACTTGGGTTCTTTCTTTTTAATAAAAGCTGCTCTTTGTGTAGGTTCTGTTTACATAAGAGACTATTATATTGTCGGAGTTTGTTCAGGTATATAAGCTCCTTATATAGGTAATTTTACCTCCAACTTACTGAGAAGCGGAATGAAAGGAGCTGTTGAGGCCTCTTGTCCTTTGAATGTATTTATTTAAAGATCTGTCGATAAGCAAGTATTTGCGCGGCTTTGTTGGAATAAAAGCACATAAAAGGCAGGCCGAAAACCGGTCAGGCGCGGACACGAATCAGTGCAAGGTTCCGTACTGATGATATACTTGTTAAAAAAGTACATTTTGTTTAATTTGATAAAAATAATTAAATAAAAAAAATCAAATTATATAAATTGTCATTCTATTTGTGTTTGTAATGAAACATTTTTTATTCCATTAAAATACACGCAGTGTTCCTGAGTTAAAATACATTTTATACTTCACAGTACATAAATGTCAGGCCTAACTAAAGAACTAATGATAAGACAACAGTGTAATACTATTATTCCGATATTATAAAACAATCTTTTTGAAACCAATAGACTAATTATCAAGAAAAAAACTATTATTCTTACTACTACTACTACGTGACTACTACGACCCTCCCCTTGTTGGGACCCTCCCTTTTTAAAGGAATGTTTAGTCGTAATCGCCACACTTGGCAGGCGGGGTGCGGATTGTCAGTTCTTGCTGTTTACCCAAGTGAATGCTACATATTCACTTGCTACATAATATCAAATGTTTATGCAATAGTTTTGTTCAATCTGGCACCCTAAGTCCAAGTCGGCGGAACTCTAACAAGCTGGCTTTGATGGTAAGAGTAACTTGGTAGATGTAAGCGTTCTTTTGGGATTGGATTAGTATTGAATACGTTAATTAATTACTTACTTGATTTTATATACCTAAAAACCTACCCAATCTAATTACTTACAAAACTGAGAGTTTACTTAAAGCCTGACCAAAGAAATAAAAAACCTGCTCTGGGGGCGCCACGTGTATACTTTTACGACTATGGCAACAATTTCCCTTATAAAAATAGTTCCATTGAAATTCCGCAATATGGCGAGGTATTTTATTTCTTTGGTCTGGCTTTACAACGTATACGTAATTTGTAGGAGAATTGCCGTTTCCTTGTAGCTAAGAAAATATAATTACTAGAAAAAAATTGATTAAGTAAATTTGTGAAAATAAAGTAATTATTTGAACGCCAGATTCTTAATTATCTCATTATACAGCCGACTGAACAATCTAATTACCAATAATTACTCAAAAAGTTAAAATTAAACGTTCAAAGTAATTATAAATGTGTAGAATGAGCAATAATATTCAAGATTATACAAATTTAATCTCACTACACAGTCATGAAACTCATTAAACCCGATGTCTGGGTGACGCCGTGACGTGACGCGGGCCGGTCGGAGGGTCGAGCGAGGGCCCGCATTACAATACCCCATCTGATGGCACATTCTGCACTCGAGCAGCCGCGCGCCGGACCCTCCCCCCGTCCGCCCGAGGGATTAATTAGTTTTGCAGGACTCCTATGAGCACTCTTTGATGGGGCACAACTCATTAAATTCCGAAGTTGAAGGCAGGTAAGGCGTGGGCGCGAGCGGCGGCGCGTGGACCGCATTATACCATCACCCGCGTGCCAGAGATTGAATGCGTAATAGCTTAAACATTTCCCTAGTTTCCTTGTGCCACTTATACTTCAGAAGCATAGGGTCACTCGAGGGTAGTTGCGGGTTTGTTTGAATCTCGTACAAGGCATAACTGTAGGTACATTATATTTATCATCTGTCCACAATAGGTTGTGCTTTATTTGTGTGGGGTCAAATGACCCACCCACTCACTTACTTGGAGTACAGCGAATGTAAAGCAAAAAATATATTCTACCTCTATGTATAATACATGCACACAAGTTACTCGCCAGACAGTATCACTGAAGATACCGTCGAAATAAAGTATTTTAAATTACATCGTATAATTTTTTTTAATAATTTCAATATAGTTTTTAAATTTTTAAATATACTTAGAACTGAATTCTAGCTCTTCGCTAAGAAAATGTCTAGTATACGACCTCAACAACAACAATAAATTGTCTTGTAGTTTCTGATTCATATAACAATTTAATGTAATCTGAATGCTTATTAAATATTTCCCGTTACTGTAATGCTATTTATTTCACGCTACAATTTTAATTTGCTCAGTAAATATTAAGTGCATTTTTTACATTCAAATAATAAAATCATTATTTATATACTGTAAAATGTACGAGTAGGTAGACTATTATTTAGGATAGGACCTCTTCTGTTTTTCTTCAGGAAGTAATCCACAGGCCGATTGGCCGATTGGAATATCACAAACTTCTATAATGTGCTTGATTTGATAGTAATTACTTAAAGCCGACATCATTCGCATGTTCTTGATCGATAAAAAAGACATTGTACACTTTAAATACACTCGTAAACTAAATGATACCCTACGTGTGTGTGTATACATAATATGTACTGCGGTCAAGAGTAATAGTTCGCACGTGGGCCCTGTACGTGTCCGTACTACACGACACCCGCAGATAATACGCTACTTGTATTTTGAGGATCCCGAGTCACTCAGCCGCTGCTGCGAACCAATGCTTCGAGTCACATACTTGTATTGCTAGGAAAGCGACCCAAAGAGCGCCTGGTTCAGGCAATTGCATCCCTGCACCCTACCCATATCTACTTATGTGTTTCCGATAAGAGAGGTAATATGGTAATGTATATTATAAAG
Organism: Teleiodes luculella; assembly: GCA_948473455.1. Taxonomy (NCBI): domain Eukaryota; kingdom Metazoa; phylum Arthropoda; class Insecta; order Lepidoptera; family Gelechiidae; genus Teleiodes; species Teleiodes luculella. The sequence goes on along the minus strand of OX419589.1, from coordinate 139,853 downwards.
AAAAATATTCTGAGGAAATTTATAAACGCTTGCAATGAAATTCGTGGTCGACCAATAAATAATTTAACTCTCGAGTTTTCAAAGCAACGCGCTAGGGACTGGCACGAACTGTGTGTATGATAAAATAGCTTGTTTGCTGTGTAGCACCTTCATTGTAGCGTTTTTAAAGTCCATATCTTCAAACAGGTAAAATATGTAGCACCCTCGCAGGTAACGATGATGGAGCCTTCAGTTAGGTCGTCGGTCGTCTCCACCAAACGTAAGCGAGTTACAGTTGAGAGTACTTGCATAACTGATAAAAAAATTATTCAAGAAGAAGGGAATATTTACGTCATATCTACCGTTATCTATCTATATCATATAAAGAAAGTCGTGTTAGTTACACTATTTATAACTCAAGATCGGCCGTACCTATTTTTATGATCTTTGTTTTAATTTATTCGATCCTGGTCAACATAATATTGATAAAGTTTACTGAAATAGAAGTAATAAGCAAACAAATTTTCCCATATAATAGTTTTATAATAACTTTACTAATGAAGTCCCTCAAAGCAATGCGCGACAATGCAGACAACATCAAACGACGACCCTGTGTTGTAGGCGGTACGTACACGTGTTGAGTAATAACCCCCCTACCAATCTACTCCAGTTGACACAAACACAGGCAAACTAAGGAAACAACATATGATTGCATAGAAATTGCATTATGTACTAGACGAATATATCAGATGTGGTATCGCGTTATTTTTTTAATTTGAATTCTCTGAATTATTTTTAGCAGAAAAGTTAACGTAGTATTAGAAAGATAAACGTGTATTTGATACTAATGTTTTCTGTCAGCTACATTTAAGCCGGATTGTGGACTGTTGAATAAAGCCTCCCCGAAATCCTTCACATAGGCAGGTCTGTACCGCGCGCCCGCACCTTGCACTTTCTTGTCACCAGGTCGACAACCTATATTATATTTTGTGGTTGTCACTTGAGTAACTTTCTGGCCAAATTTCAGACGGATCTCTAGTAGGTATTCCATAAAAAAACACGTTCAGAAAACCGTTAAACAACAAATTTTAATAATAAATAACAGACTTTAATTCTGAACTGAACGACTCTGCCACCTGTACAATATCCATCACAGTTTTAATTAAATATCCGTCGGGAAAGGTAACTAACAGAAGTAATAAATCGGCAATCGATGCGCGATATAACGAAATAATAGAACCCTCGCCGTTGGAACTTTGACGAGAATAACCGACACCGTATCCATTGGGAGAGAGAGAGTCTCGACCCATATCTACAGACTCGAATAGATCTATGGAATAATTGGAGTTTGTAAGGTTAATGACCGATCTCGTTAACTATTTTATTAGAATAACACTTAAGGATAGAGGAATAGGTATTTTTTGTTTTTATATTTTTGTGCCAAAACCATGTATTGAAGTTGTAATTTTTTTTTACTGAGTTAAGTTGAAGCTTTTCGTACCGTTCATAAACTGACAGGCTAATGTTCAATGTTTCTAGAACCTAGTATATTCTGAAAGTACTTTAAAAATTCAGAATCAGTTTCTTCGATTTGCGCCATTAATGATATATATTTTACTAAACTACATATATTATTTTTGTGTTGCGACACGAGAATCTTTTTGGCAATAAAAAAGAGAATCTAAACATGAGAATAAAATTTAAAAAAGAAAAAATATCTTTCTGAATAACTCAATTGTGATTTAAAATGTTCATCACATAAACCGGAGTCGGCAGTATTCCGTTTTATTTTCGGTCTGACATTAACGCGACTCACGAGTTGATGGTCCACGCGAGTACAAATGAAAATAATTATCCCTCTTTTTGCTTCAGGCAGGTGGCTAAAAAAAGTCCCTCAATCCCGTCGCGTCGCCCTGATCCCGTCAAGCTTCACCTCCCACCCCCCACCCCCGGGCCGCGCCCCCTCCTCCCGGATCCCACGTGTCCGATTGTCCGCACATATTCGCAGAACGCGACTGTTATTTGATTTCAAATGAAACTGTAATCCATATTCAGATCTGTTTCGTGACACAGCATAATCAATTTTGAATGTAGCTCAGTTTTGTTAATCAGATTAAGTGTGAACCCAACCGCTGCGCGCTGTGACGTGTAGGTATGATTAGTGATTTTACCATTTGCAACACATGCGGCTGTCCGACTGAGATGTTTTATCTGTTGTAGTTGTAGTGATACACATCTTCAAGACAAGCTCGAGCCTACCTCGGATCTACTGTCCTCCATCATAATCATTGTGATTTTCTTTATAGTAGATTTTTTCTCTAATCAGCACAACAAATTCACCGTCCAAAAATATGTAAAAATAAGTTAGTTTAATGAGTATTAGTAATCTGATCACTTAATATAATCAAAATCGAATTTTGTTAAAAATATATAAAATATATAATTAAACTTTCTTCAGTTTGATTCCTTTGGGAAATTTAAGTGGGTAATTAAATCAAACGAATAAAATAAAAATTATGTTGCTATCGACTGTCGGACAGATTGAGCTACCTTAAGGCGTCTGTCAAGGGTCATTAGATAGCTTCAGGTAATTAATCTCTCTATAGAGATGGGGTGATAGTGTTTCTTGCCGCGAGACAGATTGTACCTGTAACATGCGGTGAACCAGCTCCCGTCACGGGCGTTATCGTCAAGAGCAAATTGTCTTATATTGTGTTATAATTATTGTCTGTTGCCATTTATAGAATAAAAATAGGGCTTTTCGGAAAAGTAAAAGTGTTTATAGGCAATTTTATTGGTAACTGTGCCATCATACTCATCTTTTTCTGTGCGTTTTCTAACTTATCATCATTTTTAAGGTAAATGTTTGTTTGTTGACAGCTCATATATTATGTCCCCAGGGGTGCCAGAGCCTACCGTGACATCAGTAATTTTATATCGATATTAAAATAATTTCTGCTATTTTTCTCTTTTATTAAGTTAATATCTTTATTTTCATAAAGTTCTGATCTTAATGGTTTCCTAATCGAAAATGTTTGGCTTTAGTTAGAAATTCGAGATACTTTTACGAGAATGCCAAATCTAATAAAATTCTGTATAGTATATTTAATTAGTTTTTAAGATGATACCTTTAGTATAATTAATTATTTATCGAAATAATTATTTACTTGTTTAGCGCTAGGGCTACAGCGCAGGACGGCGGTCGTTGTTACGCCTTTGCCCACAAGTGGACATCTACTCCACATGCTGACATTATGTACTAGCTATCCGCCCGCGACTACACTCACACAATGTCTGAGGTAGATGCAAAACAATTTCTTTCTATAATATTTTGAACATGTTACTTTGCCCATATCAAAATAATAGTTAGCATTTTCATATTTATATTTTAGAATGAAATAACAAACAGGCGAGAACCCTTTAGTGAGGACGATAGATTATGATATTAATTGTTATTTACGGATTAGTATTTTCAGTAAAGTGGCCGCGAGGTCAGCCGAGGTCCGTTGAGATCGTGAAACCCTGAAAAGGGTTTGAATTATCGGGTCTTTTAATAATGCTGTGATAAACGAGCGCACCCTCACACCCTCACAGTAACGTGACCCGTTAAGTGCGCGCTATCGCTTAATTAAATGCTTCGTTGAGCGTTGACAGTCAGTTAAATTTCGGTTAATTTCGGTCTCGTCAAATCGAATATTTACCAACCAATTAAAACTATTAAATGTAAGTCGATACAGGTTTTTACACTTTTTTTAGACCACCTAATTGTTATATATAATTATAATATAAATTATGTTTAATCTTATACTTTTTGTATAATAAAGCATAATATGTTCGATATTTGATTACGGGGCTCAAAAGCTACGAAAATATACTTTCAGTAGTTTTATTTTTGTCCCGAATTTTACAAGGAACTTAAATCAACTTTTTATCGAACGAAAGGACCCCATCGAAGATGAAAAGGTCAATTTCAGGTTTCAGATTTTAATATCAGTTCTTTGAGAAAACTTGTTTAATTGATTTTGTGAAAAGAAACTACGGGTCCATACAAACCATTTATTAGGACCAATTTTGACTTAATATTAACAGAAGCAATATAAATGGAGGATGCTCGCTATAATAATTTTATTGGAAATAGGTGCTATGAAATTGGGAGCTAATCATGAGCACTTCCTGTGATAATACTCGTACATGTAATTACATCCGATTCTGTTATAATAATTGTTAATTTAATTAACGGCCTCGTAGCCTAGTTGGTAGTACATCCGCCTACGAAGCACAAGGTCGCGGGTTCGAATCCCGCCCAGAGCAAACATTCGTGGGATGAGCACTTGTGTTAAAGTTTGCCTTGTGTCTGGATGTTGTATATTCATGTATGTATGTATATCAGCTGTCTGACACCCATAGTACAGGCTCTGCCTAGTTTGGGGTCAGCCTCATAGCCGTGTGCGTCCACACACCCCACATTTATTATTAATAATACTAATAATAATTTATTAATAATACTACTTTTCGAATAACTTATTTCTGAAACATGTTTCTAATTACTAAAGGTGTGGAACCAAAATTACTTGCTTACTTTATTTTTGATAACTTATTTTATTGGTAGGAACATTAATGTTTAAAAAATTTGTGTATACCTACCTACATTACTCGGAAGAAGGTGTTGGACTTTAGTAGAATGATTTGTAAGGTTTGTAAGTTGATGTATAGCGTTGTATTCGAGTAGTGGTTAGTTTTGGCTGCGACAGCCATGCGCGGGCCGGCGTGCGGCGTCTGGCGTGGTCTGGCGCCCTGGCGCGGCGCTCAAGGACACACCGCATGTGCCAGGGCCGGACAAGGGTGGGGCGCCATGGCACAGCGCCCCCTTCTATTGTTTATTTCTTACAAGCCTACTATACTTCCAAGCTTAGAAGCGAATTAATTTAAATAATACTGTGTGTGTGTCGTGTCATCCGAGGGGATAGATGGCAGAGTTCACCTGTGTAATAAACATTCCGATAAATTTTCACAAATAGAGCTATATGGCCTAGCACAGCTCGTACTCGCAAGCGACACGACTAAAAGGAAAGTGAATTTAGCCGGTATAATCCAGCCCTGTTCACAGTTTTGGTCCCGGAGCCAGTTATTCAGCACAAGTTACGAGCATTGCATTGCGGGCGACGCTTATCGAGCGGGCGGCAGCGCCTCTAGCGCCCCTAGCGCCGCACCGACCATCGCCGCGGAGTGCAGGCAACTTGGCCACTGCACTGTAGGAGTGATCGTAGTCAGAGGTGGTCAGGGGCGATGATACCGCCTTTTGTTCTAGTTGTAATGAATGACTATGATATGTATTGATGTTCCGCCTGCCGAGCGTGGATATAATGGCAATATTTCAGCAGTCAGCTCTATAGCTCAGCTCTATTGGTTGTAGTAGTAAGATATTCTATTTGGTGGGAAAAATAGTATGTTTCCCATAAATAAGGCAGTAAAACAGTGTAATATCCACAGAAAAAAGGTTTCCCACTATCCGACTCTCTTTATCAAGAGAATTGGTTTTTGATTTAGAGCGACCCTTCTCATAGGTCCACATGAATACGGAACATTCATGTATGTAAGTAGGTCAATAATCGCATGCCGGCGCCCAAATACCGCTGCTCCGGTAATTCCCCCGGTTCCCACTCACTCAGTGGCTTTGAGGCTTAATGTGATGACGTCGGAAGAAAACAAGCATTGTGTTTTTGCGCTGATTATGTACAGCGTAATCACCGCTATTTATTCAGCGGCTTCCTCTGAGAGTGCAATTTCCGTCAGGTTTAAAGCAAGGCGCGGCGGCCCTATTAATAAAGCTCCGGTCCGCTCTACGAGGCGCGGCTCACTGTGTTCTTACTCGAGGCGACCACGGTTCGCCTAATTAAATCAAATGTCTTTGTAAAATTCATAGGTACTTTTAAACTACAATAATAACTCAGAAATTGGTCATATATTCTTGGAATGAAACCTATAGATCTTGCTGTTGTGAGCTAAAATTAAATTTAATGAGTGGTGTTGACTGTAGAATTATTTCGATACAGCTACAAACTATGGCCACCGGGCCACCGAAGGGACATATGGGGGGATCATTTTTTCAACACCATCAGCGATTTAAGATATTCCAAACAGTGCTCGCAGCCGGTAAAGTTGTCTTAAAGTTTGGTGGCGCAGCAGTAGGTGAATCGTGTTTGGGAATGGCAACGAGGAACTGCGACTAGTGCGGTAGTTCACTGTGAGCAGCGAGCACATTTGTCTCCGCCGCTGGCCGCACCTGGGCGATGCCGCACGTGCCGGCCGCGTGCCGGACGAGTGCCGGACGGGTGTTGGAACGACTTGCCTCTCACGCCAAGCTCAAACAGGAGATAGCTGGGAGTACAGAAGGTGAACATTATACAAAGATCCGATATCAGCTTATTATTACGTTCACGATGATGTGCTCGAGCCTACGAATTGTAGAAGTCTATTCGTCACTTTATTTTATTCAGACGAATTATGAAATTTTAGATCGTATTACGGTAAAGAATTTCGTGTTGGAACCTGCATACTCGTCAAGAAACTTAAGATCTGTGTTTGAAGTCGACTCACTTGCAATTAACAGCCTACACAGAGAACATGTTTTTATTTACCATAATGTTAGGGTATGGTAGACTCGATCCTCTTGATGAACCTGGTATACGAGAATTTTGCCTTTGGTCCTCTGCATCTTGGGCTTGCTTTTCGCGGTGTGATTTCGCTCCCCCATACAAGCCTACGAGGACATCATCGTTGGATTTGCCTATACTTTCTAGAACATGTAAGTAGGAATCTCTCGAGCTTTTTTAGTAGGTAAAGGTAATTTTATGGTTTTTTTTTGTGATTTTTTTACCTCCTTTATCCTTTTTTACCTCGTTTGGAATAAATAAAATATTGCACCTTTACTTAACAAATTCAATTTAGATTTCATGGAGTCTTATTTTTCTCTTAAATCATACGATGGACTTTATAGGCCAGAAAGTTTTGGTTGATAATGATAAATTCAACCGTCAGTTAAAAAAACTACATACCAATTAAAATGATTGACATGACAAAAGAGTTTAAGCTTAGTAGCGTAGCGCGAAGTGCGTAGCTCGTAGCTCGTAGCTCGTAGCTCGTAGCTCGTAGCCCGTAGCCCGTAGCGTCTCGTAGCTAGCCGTAGCCGGTCGTAGCTCAGTTAGTTGAATTTTGCTGAGGAGCATTATCTATATTCCTCCCTTTAACCGAGCAAAAGTTTCTCCCGCTTAACGGTTCGCTCGAGAAACCTTTCTGCGGAAAGGTAATATATTACCGTGAATCCCGCTCACTCTTCCTGCGGTTAACTGAACAAGTTATTGCAATTCAAAACCGCTCTGAGTTCAGACGGGCATTGCACTATATTATTGTTTGACAAGATTGGGTCGGCGGCGTCGCTCCCAATATTGTAAAGTTAGCTATGGTCTGTTGATATTCATTATGAATGGCGTGGAGTGGTAGAGACCCGGGGCACGTACTGCGCTCTTTGCACTCTATTACTGGCCGCGGGGGCTATCAAAGTTAATTAAAGTGTCCGTAGCAAGTCTTATCCGTTTGTAACGTTATGTGTTTAATCGATTGCCAGTTTTTAGTATGTATGAGAATTTTATTATAGAAACATGGTTATTTTGTGTCGTTTAAGGAGAGAGTCGTGAAGCTTATGAGTATTTAAACAGGATAAATTAATACTTCTATTTAAAATAATATTAACTACTATCTTGTTGATGAGCAATGGATGCTAGGAACGGAATTCAACGGCTACAAGCGCCTGTTGAGAAGCGCTTAGCACTTGCCGAAACTCGAAACTCGGAGTGTGCGGTGCGGGGGTGAGGAGCTGACGGGGCGGGGTGGAGCGGGCTGTGCTCCGGAGGACTCTCGACCCCGATTCATCTCCGATCGCACGAGCCCTTCATCCGCCGATATCACGCGCTCACTTTCATCCTTTTTTAATTACCATATTCTTGATTTAGGTATCTGATCACGGTCGCAACCACAAGTCTCGCCTTGCTTCGCCTTCACTTGCTGAAATAAGGTTCCGTCGGCAACCACTCCATGATTTCAGGTCAAGCACCAAAATTCGCGTCGATGATCTTTAGAACCTCGATCATGTAATTTATTATATTTTGGCGAGTAAAATTTTTTGGGCCTCATAATAACACAGGTTTTGCTTAACAGGAGACCCTGACAACCATTAATTGTAATCTCTTTTCAAATAAAATAAACTACTCTGTGATAAAGAGAGCCACACCCGTCTTCAATTTAGGAACTATTTCCGTAACAGATCGATCAAGCGCTTGAGCCGTAAAGGGGCGTCTGATTGATTCATTCACTATTGTAACATTGATTACAAAATATAACATAATAAAACGCATTAGTTTGATCGCTGTGTTCAAGTTATCCAGATACTTTTCATTGAAATCTCTTCAGTCGACCAAACTGACAAACAAAATATTTTAATTGCGATATCTCTAACATGATGTTAATGTTAAACATATTTTGATACTCTTCTTGACATGAAAAAGATATCAAAATATGAGTACCTAATGTATGTTATACACTCGTAGAGATTATCTGGTGTTCCGTTCCGATTGTCAGCGGATCGGCCGATATCGCATATCGCTAGTAATCGCTACATTGTGTGAAAGTTACCGCTGCCGGTTGAGCGATGGCGGCGCGATGACGAATCACCCGCGGATCTGCCACAACAGACTCTGCTGCGTACACATTATCAATGGGATATTATAAACCAACTATGAAAATAATTATTCCAGCTTTAGTATCCGAAACTTGAAATATAACATTTTGCACTTTATTTATTTATTTAAAAGGTCACTCACAGAGTTAACAATACTTCTATAGCACTAATAGCACAGAATAAATAATAGTACAGGTACCTACTTAATAGTTATAATAGTGCTAATAGTTAGGTGTAAATTTGTTAAGGTGAAAGGGGGTGGTTCTAAGGCTAAGCTGGCAACACATCTGTGAAAAAAATATGTTGAAATCAATTCAAAGATATTATGTCAAAAACTGCAACGATTAATTTCAGTGTTCAAATATTTAATGCTAGATACTTTAAAGTGCGTTTGGTTATTTTGAAAGTGGCTTCAATTGCGCCCCATTATGATCCACGTTGCGAGGTTGAGGCTGAAACAACTGACGAGTGACGGCGCAACTTGGGAATCGGGCTTTCCTCTCAACCTCATGTAAATTAATACTGTCAGGCATTTACTTAAGACGACGTTTGCTATTAAATGAACAATCGCTCACTTTTAGTCTGGTGCGCAAGATACAATCCGAAATCTGTATAAAATGTCGTGATTGTAGGTGCGTCACTGACTTTAAAATTATCAAGAAAAATTTTTTGTGTAATTTTCAACATTACTTAATTAGAGTGTCTGTTCCACGGATCAAAATATCCTGTTAATTTTTATACCTACAACTTCTGAGAACTATTATGTAAGTATGTGGTTATGCCACTATATGAGGAAATAATTTGACTTTGACCTTAGAGTCGATATATTAGAAAAACAAATTGAAATATTGTATATTCCTTAGTTTAATTTGAACTCGGAAAAAAATTATAACATGTAAAAACATTTTTTTTACATAATACAGAGACAGACTAAACTTATTGTATACATTAAAAAAGTATCTTCTTCTGCCTTTAGTCTATAAATTATATAAATCTACAATAAATTTATAACTAATTAAAAATTATAATAATTTGCTCCATTTTCTGCGAATCAGACAGAAAAGCACGAAGACCTTACTGAATATACTTTTTAGTGGATATCTAAATACTAAGTAAGGCAGACAAATAGAAGCGACTACGCCACCAACAATTCCGCAGTTCTTAATTAAGAAAGAAAGAAGTGCCAATCGTTTACTTTTGTATGTATGTATGTATGTATGTAAAGGAGGGACGTCTGCGAGAGGCGCAGACGGGTGACCTGCTCTAGTAAAAAAAGAACCATTTCACCCCTAATCCCAGCCCGGTGGTGCCAAGTGCACGTAGGTGCAGGTTTCCCCTCCCAACTCCGCGCTTCACCTTCGGGAGGTGTCGATTGGCCGTCTTCCGTATGCCCCGTCGACGCTCCGGATCCGCTTAGGGGTACGGGTACAGGCTAGCATTTCGCGATAGGATAGCCGCGACCACGTGGTTGCCCCGCAGCCGAGCCTCCCCCGCGTCAACCGCCCGCCGCACCCCGGCAAGAACCTTCGAGTCGTCGAGGATTCTGGTTCGACCTCTCAGTTTTCCCACCCGCCCCTTGGGTTCGCGGAGACTAGTGGTTCTTCCCTGCACTCGTCCTCGTGACACCACCAGAAGAGGCGCTGGTCTACTGCAGCCTCTGCGTCATGTCCCCCACAAACCTTCCTGTTGCTCTACAGTAGCTGAGTATTTTTCCTGGTGATATTTCGCCCAAGTCTTCCGTATCAATTCTATCCGAGCCAAATGTCTCCCATCTTGGCAGTGAGAACATTGGGCACTCTGCTAAAAAGTGAAGGCTGGTCTCTTCTTCGCCGCACTCCGGGCAGCTCGGATCCTCAATTATCTTCATGATGGCAAGGTGTCTGTTGAGAGTGCAGTGACCCGTAACTATGCCTGTGATTAGTCTCACGTCCCTTTTGTTGTGCTGTAGTATCAGTCTTGTTGTTCTCTTGTCCATTGATTTTATGAACAGTTTGGATTGCCGCTTGCCTTCGGATGTTTTCCATCTGGCGTTGCTTTCCTCCCTGATCTTCCTGTCGATGACTCCTTTTGTAATCCTCTGTGGTATTGGAAGGCGCGGTTCGGGGCCCATAAAGGTGTTCTCTGCGCCTGCCCTGGCTAGTTCGTCTGCCTTCTCATTGCCGGTGATGCCCTGGTGGCCCGGCACCCAGGCGATGCAGACATTCACGCTTGTGGCTAGCTTGTTTAGCTCTATTTTGCATTCCCTTACCAGTGCTGATACCGTTTCTGGTTTGTCAAGAGCTTTTAGGGCTGCTTGACTGTCGCTGTAGATCAGCACCGCATCCGTGTCTTTATCCAGTGTATCCTTGCTTATGCGGGCACACTCCATGATGGCGTGGATCTCTGCCTGAAATACGCTCGCATACCTTCCCAGTTCTATGGATATCTCGAGGGCAGAGTTGGGTTTTGTGATGTATATGCCCGCCCCTGATAGTCCCGTGGATTCTTTTCGAGACCCATCCGTGAAGCATGTCATCATACTGCTGTGATGGTCTAGCTCCCATGATGATCTGGGGCCAATGTGTACTTTGTATTTCTTGTCGAATATTCTTTGTTTCTTGATCAGGTCATTATTTGCTAGGATCAAAGACATTCTTTCCCTGAATTCCTTCTCTATTTCTTTGTGTCCTGTTGTTGTGGAATTTCTCATCCAGTATCCGCAGGATTCTATTCTGTGATATTGTTCTAGTGCCCTTTTCTTAACCTCCAGATCTAGTGGATAGAATCCAAGGATCATATCCAGTGATGCAGTTGGGGTAGATTTCATTGCTCCTGTGGTCATGAGACCTGCGAGTCTTTGGACTTGTTCTAATTCCCTGTGGTTCTTTTTAATTCTTGCTCTGTGCCACCATACTATGGCTCCGTAAAGTAATCTGGGGAGGATAATGGCTTTGTATATCCAGTGACATATGCTCGGCCTCAGTCCCCATGTCCTTCCTATTGCTCTGGTGCATTGCATCATGCTAATTTTGGCCCTTGTACACTGTGACTTTATGTGGGAGTTGAATGATAGTTTGCTATCCAACGTTACCCCTAGATATTTTATTTCTTTTACCATTTCTATGTTGACCCCATCGATCTTGATCGGGTTTATATCTGTGTTCTTTCTTTTATTGGTAAATATAACTATTTTTGTTTTTTCCGGGTTGAGGTTAAGTCCTCTGTCCCGACACCATTTCAGTGCGGTCCTGATGCCCATGTTAACAATGTTTCTCATGATGTTCAGATCTTTGCCTGTAACTAGTATTGCTCCGTCATCTGAGTATGCCTGCATGTATATGTGCATGCGCGCAATTGTTCTTAGTAGGTCGTCCAGGAGAAGGCACCACATCAGCGGTGATAGGCATCCCCCTTGTGGGAAGCCTCTCTTCGCCCTGATTGTGTAGGTTGTCCCTCCTAGTTCGGCCGTGATGGTTCTGTGCTTAAGCATGTTCATTATCCATCGTCTTACTCCAAGTTCGATGTCGGTTCTTGATAGTGATGTTTCTATTGCCATTGACGTTGCTTTATCAAAGGCTCCTTCTATGTCAAAGAAGCAGCCGATTGCCGATTCCTTCTTTGCCAGGCTGTCGTCTATTCTGGCCACTAGATTATGTAGTGCTGTCTCAGTGGATTTGCTTTCCATGTATGCATGTTGGTTGACATGTAGTGGTTTCATGCCTTTCTCTATTTTGCTGCGTATGTGTCTGTCAACCAGTTTTTCTTGGCTTTTCAGCGTGAAGACTGATAGGCTAATGCATCTAAAGGATTTTGGTTTTTGGTAAGTTTCCTTCCCAGGTTTGGGAATGAATACCGCTCTAACCCTCCTCCAGCTCTTAGGGATGTAACCGGTGGATAATGTGCCCTTAAATAAGTCCACCAGGTCCTCCTTGATATACTTGTAGGCTTGTTGGAGCATCTTTGGGAATATCCCGTCGGGTCCTGAGGCTTTGTAGGGCGCAAAGGAATGGATGCTCCATTTTACTAGTTCTTCTGTGACTATGTTGTCCACATCGTGAATCGTTGGTGTCGTGTCTGTTTCTGAATTCTCTGAGTTATCTTTGGAGCATCCTGGAAAATGTGTTTCCATCATGATTTCCAGAATTGCTTGTGGCTCGGTGATTATATTGTCGTCAATATTCATGCTCCCTAGTTTGCTATTCTTATCGTTGGCTAAAGTCTTGATCAGTCTGGCTGTCTCCGGGTAGTCAGTTATGCTTTCGCAGAACGCTCTCCAGCTGGTTTTGCTTTCTTTGCGACATCTATTCCGCAGATCATTCCTTTTTTCCCTATAAGCGTCCCAGCTTTCTTGGTCGCCCCTTTTCAGCGCGACTCTGAGAGCCTTACGTGCTTTTTTCCGGTCTTTGAGTAGTGATTTGTTCCACCAGGCCTGGCCCTTGCCGTTTGATAGCTCCTTTTCAGGACATGCCTGATGCAGAGCCTCGACGAGGGATTTTTCTAGATTGGAGGATCTTTCTTCAATTTCTTCCTTAGTCCTAGGTACACCATGGCCCACTGGATTGTATCCGCTCATAATTGTGTCGAACAGTGTCCAGTTTGTTTTACGTGTATTTCTAATTTTCTGTGTCTCTATCTTGCAGTTTATCTGAAAGGTGATTCTGCGGTGGTCAGAGAATGGGTCTGTGGTGTCTACCCTCCAGTTACCTATGTATTTACCTATGTATCCGGAGGATAGAGTTATATCCAGTACCTCTTTCCGATTTCTGGTTACAAAGGTGGGGGTGTTTCCTACATTTGCTATCTCTAGATTATGTGTCATTATGTACTCTAGTAGAACCTCCCCCTTAGCATTACAGTCGGTGCTACCCCACGCCTTATGATGTGAGTTGGCGTCGCACCCAATAATAAAAGGAATGTTCTTACCTCGGTATTTTGCTGTGGCGTCCTCTAGTTCTTTTGGGGGGGGCACATAGTCGGTTTCACTCGGAATGTAGGCCGACATGAATATCGTTTACTTCTAGAGACTCCCCAATTCCCGGAGGTATTTAATTGCGGTGTGGTTGAGAACTGTCCCTGCCATTAGTGTAGGAGCATTCCGCCCCTCGATCGCAATGGCACGTGTTATGTGCGCCGCAAGCCTGCGCTCGCACAGCTATTCGATCGATCACTTCGACACGAGTAGGTATGCGCCACTTGTGTTGGTCTTGCGCCGCCGCCGTTTCTCTCCAATCAATGGCTTGAAGTTTTAAAGCAGTTATAGTAGTGGCGCTTTGAGAAATACTTAATTAATATACCTAATCAGTATTTATTTGCTAATTTGTACCTTCATAATACTCTTAGTACCAATTCTGTCTGTCTACAAAGATTCATAGATTTTGTATCTCAAAGGTAATCAAAATTTAATCCATTGATTTGAGATGTTCTGTAACACGCAACTCATATCATTTCTCATTTAACAATACCAAACATATTTCTCTGAAACGTGTATAAAAATATATTATGTTCCATTCGTGGAACGAATTATATTATTATTCCATCTATTTTGCGTTTCGCTCCATTGCAGAGATTCCGCACAGAATAGAATTTCATCATATACAGCAGGTACAGTCACCGCCGCAATCGGCTAACTACTTCTATATAAAAAGGAGCGTGACGCCATATAATATTACAACGACTAGCAGTACAATGTTTAGACACATCGTTTTCACATTGCCTGTACGTACATTTCAAAATACTTAGAACATTACGTTATACAATAAAACGAGAAATAGTTCAGCGAAATATGCTTTTGTGGTGAAGTACTCGTTTGGCTCACTGTCATCCCATTTGAAACCGAGATGAATTCATATAAACCGACTGGCACGTTCGACACCAATTCTCTCTACGAATATTTTACATTCAGTTTCTAATTTTATTTTCAATTTCAAACTTGGACGCTGCTCGAGAAAGAGGGGGTTGGAGGTGATGCGAGGGGGGAGAGGAACAAAAACAATCAGATTGTTTCAGTGAAAGCCGCATTAGCTCGTAATTGAGCGTAATCCGCTGAAGCCTCTTACTACATTATGTTATGATGATAAATGGACACGTGAACTGAAATAATCGTCGACGAATTGTTCAAGCGCACGGAATATTGCGCGCGGTACATAATGAGGTGTGCGATAAGCTTTATGTGGCTTGTGTACAATGTGACACGCACACGCGACCAGGGAAACACATTCCGCGTTTTTTACGACACCTTTTACGCGCGCGCGTGCGTCGGAATAAACGATAAGTTCTTTAAGCGACAGTTCGCACAAATGTGCCAACTTCCTCCTTTTCCCGTATGTCGTCAATGAGTCTCACAGACGTTCGACAAACTGTCCAAGTTGAAAAAACTTTGCTGTTTCATTGGGAGACAATCGTGAAGTATTGGGACAGTTCGAATTAGATACCTCCGCGGCGGCTGCAGGCTTTTATCCCTCATTTATCATTCAGAGAGCGCCCCCGTCCTCCCCCTCGCCTCCCTGCCGACCGTCTTCCCAGTGTTTAGGTATTGTCAGACTTGTGGCAAGCCTGATTAGCCATTGTCCGTGTTTTCAAACAAACAAATGGCCCGCAGTGAGACTTAAGACAGATGACGGCCAGCTTTAACAATACAGCAGAAATTATAATTGTTCCTGCTGGAGAATTGGAAAACACGTCGTAGATGTGCCTATCATTGAAATAACTAAACTGTACTTCTAAATCCGGCGTCAAACAGACAGCAGTGACGCAACAGACTGGATGGACATCGTTCAATCGCCACTCAGTACTCGTTCAAATGCACACAACTATATTTACTTTATTTATATCTACGTTTCTTAGTAATAATTATATCAAGCCACAAGTGGATAGTACCTATTGGCTGAATTAGGATATAGGATAGGATATTAGCTAGCTACGGCTACATAAAGCTATTCTTTCAATAAAATAATGTCACTTACTACCGTATACATTGTGTGCATTATGTAGATACCACTATCTCTGTTAATTATTAAGAAAAAAATAGATTTGTATTTTCATTTATTTTACCACAAATAAACACAAATATCTGTGGCATATTTGTGTTTGTATTCAACATATTTGTAAGAGTGACTGGTCCAATGTTTTCACATTATTCATTCAGTTCTAACATTTTATTTTATGTTTTCTCGGAATAATTACTAACATAATTAAATTATAGTGTAAAGTGCGGATTCTCTTGTTATTATTTTTATTTTTAACGGTGGATTATCTTTGTATTGACCACCCTCCGTTAGTAAAAAAAAAATACGCTGCAAGTTTCTCCTTTCTGGTGATTATTTATCTGAATTTCCAGATGAACACCAACCAGTAGTACAGTACAAATAGTATGAATGAGCCAAAGTAGCTCAGCTCGGTATAATAAGGAGAAAATATAAGCGCTGTTATAAAAGATTGTTAAATAATATTGTTTAGTGAGGCGAGCACACTTCCTGGAGATCGACCGCTGATTGGATCCCGGAGCGCCGGCAGCGGAAGGCGGCGCCGGAAGCCATTACACGCGTCCTTGCGCTGGTACTGCCAACTGCCATCCGCTAAGTGGATTACGTTAATTCCGCGATTGGATTGTTGCTCGCTAATTCACTAGAGTAATTACCTAGCGAACCAGCGACGCCAGAGACAGGGCCTGCGAACACTTACTCATAATGAACTTACCTGTTCACCCTGACAGTACCGTCTAGTACATCATTTTTAACTCCCGACGAAAAATAGGGGTGTTATATATAAGTTTGAGGTGTGTGTGTCTGTCGGTCTGTCTGTAGCATAGTAGCTCCTAAACGAAAGCTCCGATTTTGATCTAGTTATTTTGTTTGCAAGATGTTACAATCGAGAGTGTTCTTACTATGATTTAAGAAAATATTTTCAGCCCTTTGAAGATTATCAGCTCTTTTCTAGTTGCTGAAACGATCAAGGTGGCGGGGGTTATTTAATGTTATTAATGAAACGTAGTCCCTGTTGGCTATGAAATAATAACGTTGGACAAATACATATCGTCATGCACCAATGATTCGATTACACAGCACATATAACTATTTAAACAAAAAAGCACAAGATCTAGATATTTTTAAATTCGCATTACCCAAATTCAAGAAAGAAATAAGCTTAGTCATAAATACTTAGTACATGTTATAATCTTCTTGCGTGTTATTGTATTTTATTATGTTTTATTTTATTCTTTTTTTTTGCACATCTGCTGTCAGTTTAAAAAAACCTACCATAAACAGTAGTTTTGTTATTTTAAGGTGCCAAACTCTGTAAATGCTGTACATGTCTGTAACCGGTATACATATCAGCCAAATAGTACATAATTGTAACCTAATTATAAGTTATAATATGTATACTGTTGACGTGTCAAATATAAATAAATATATAAAATAAATAAATAAACGTTTCAAACAGTTTTGCTAAGTTAGATGTGATACAAAATAGATACAGAGATATAAGCATTATGATATACTTCCTTCGTGACATAGCAGAATTGGAGGATTCGCAAATTCATGCGGACATGTATTGTGTGTCAAATACGTGTCGCTTCTACAAAGCGCTTGCGTAATTTCGAACCCCAAATATTTTCCACATAATATATGACGTGTAGTATGGAATAAGGTTCTCGGAAATAGGCTTCCATATTGCTCAACGAGCTGTCGACTAAAATCAGTTTCATGAGTTTAGTAAAATTCGACAATCCGAAACTAAATTTGAATTTAAGATTAATAAGAGTAATTGCTAACATAATTATAATAAGCTAACTTGCCGGAAGGGGTACTGTGTTCTCTGAGAACTATATCCAGAGAGTTGAAATGTTTACAAAACCTATTAAGATACCTTTAAACGATACTATCAAGCGCAAGGTATAATGAATATTGAACTGCTTTTTTTTAAATTTATTTACAAACTTTATATCTATCCCGGTGTCTATGTCGCAGTCATCTGGTTAAATTAGCCAACTAACTGGACGCCTAGGCCGTTCATTGAATTCCAGCATCCAACTAAATAGCTGAAGTAGGACTAGCCAAGTTATTGAATGCAACGTTTAACCAGATGACTGAATATAGTGAAGTCATTTTGTTAAATTAGATATTGTTTAGTTTGAGATGTTTGGTTAGGGTGACTATGATTACTTGACGCATTTTTTTACGAATACTTACCATTATGAAACTAAGTAAATAAGGTTTGATAACATGTATGAAAGTATTATAAAAACACAAATAATATAAGGATAGTTTTATTTAAGAAACCATAAAAAAATTTACTGTCTAAATGGCTAAGCATTATCACTACTACTGATTTAATGATTTGATCACAATATTATTAATCTTTTGTAAGTTCTTATTTATAAAGAAAAAGGTATTTATTTATTTATTTACGCTACTGAAATTGTTCTTACATTTAGATCCGCATAATAGGTCACTCACGTTAATTAATTTCAAGTTTATATTATGCACATATTCTTTTCGCTGCTAGATTGATTGGAACTCATGGTCACCCTAACTTTTCGGATATTGTTCCTAACCTCCAACACTTTTTCTGCAATACGTGGTTTTGATTGAGATCCTAAAATAAAATACACTATAATATGCGTCTTTATCAAACAAAGTAGTACATAACATTCACGATTTACTCCTCAGAGCAAGGAAAATCGCGCTTCGGTTTACGATATTGACGCCATATTTGTTTTGGTGACTACTAGCGCCGCAGTGGTTAAAAACTGAACTAAATTTGAATCACTTGGCTGAGTCTTGGTCAGTCATCTTGAAAGGGCTGACTTTCAATCCGTCAAGTTGTTAAACGTTGAGTGATTCTAGTTCAGTTAACTATCGGCCTAGGAATCCAATTGGGTGCCGGCGTCTAATGAACGGCCTAGGCGTCCAGTTAGTTGGCTAATTTAACCAGATGACTGCGACATCTATATGCTTGTCATAAAATCTTGCATCTAAAATTTGATCTATAGAGTTAATATGTATTTTTAGGTTAAGGTATTTATGTTATGGGCCTCGTTGCCTGAAACAATTAAGTTAATATTATTGTATTACAGCAGCCCACAAGCGTCTTAGCTGCGATGGCCGGCAGTTAGTCTCGGCCGGTCGCGCGACAAATCCTGCCGCGGCTTGGAGCGACGCCAACCGCCAGAGAGCGTTGTTACCCGATGAACATCAGGGATTGGGGTCTATACTCGTACGTGTGATCCCGGAAATCAGAAACAGTTATTTTATAGGACATGCCAACACAGATAACTACGTACGTAATAAAATAAACAAAAAAATCCGGTCAAGCGCGAGTTGAACTCGCCTGGAGAGGGTTCCGTACAAACGAAGTTCATCATCATTAGCTGATTCAATTCGAGAAAAAATCCTTTGGACAATTTAGTTAGACAAGACAGCGCCTATTTCCTCCGAAACTACTGGACTGATTGAATTTTTGGTGCACGTATGCAAATCTGTGATCCAGACGACTGTGTCACATTAAATAATGAATTTGAAATTAGTCAACCCTTGGGTGATAATTAAACATTGAAAGAAACATTTTGCATATAATACCGTATGGCATTTCAAATGAAAGGGTGTGTTGTAACGATGTCAAATTATTTTTTTTCAAGTTAATAGTTTGAAGTTATATAAGAAAATCGGCAAAAAATTACCATTCCCCTCCCATCTTATCTATGAAACTATCGGGCCTAAACTTTTGTAAAAAGTACTAAATCTATATGAATCACAGAAAAACTTAAAAAAGTTCATAGCATTTAAAGTAATAGGAAATTTTCCAATTATAATGCGTACGCGCAGAGTTATAATTCAAAACTATTGATCTTGAAATTGTAAAAAATATATATTTGGGATCCTTACAACAAGCTCTTTTATGCGACACGGTATAACTTACAAATTATATATTTTTCAAAGTCTAATTTACCTACCATCCTAGTGGCCTCCATGTTTTAAATTTATTTTTGGGGTTCCGTACCTCAAAAACAAAAAACTAAACCCTTTAGGATCGTTCGTAGGGCGGGATGAGGACAAAGACTATGAGGCAAGCTTGCGTAGAAAACGTTATTTTTCTACCCTGTTTACAGACGACACCCAGTCACTTAGCACATGTTTTTCCAGCCGTGTGTATTTAGCATTTGACAGTGACGCCATATCACGTGACCCTTCTTGCGGTAGGTCCTCCAGGCTATCAGCCTCGAGGACGATCCCGCCGGCCGCCGGGAAGCCCCGCGACTTGACGGCCAGTAATTGAATTGTAAATGTTGCCCCTTACCCCCGTTACCCGTTTACCTCCCTCGGACCTCCATATTAATTTCATCTCACTAATCCGTTCAACAATGTTATTAGTATTGCCACAACTCGATTGGAGTTTCTAAACTGGTCTTATTAATTGTTCAATTTGTCTGTTTATAAATCTGTCTGGCATTGTTCTAATTATTTTGATACTAGTAATTATTGTTGTTTTGTATAAAATTCGAGGTTCGGGCTTAATTTATGTTGATTCATAATCATTTATACCAATTAAATTACAATTAATTACAAAAACGGTATAAACGGGACAACACGTTGTGAAATGAAACAACGATAATAATAAAAAAATGTAGTTAAAAAAGGCTTATTATTTTCGCGGCGACTAAAAACTGATATGGCGACTAACTGTTGGCAACTAATAAATTAATACGGCTGCAATCAAATGTTTCGGCGTTTATTTAATGTAAATAAGCGGCAACACCAGGCTATCATAAAAACGAAATATTGGCGGCTACTTTAGGGTAGCTATTATATTAAGTACGACTATTGAAATTATAGGTGAGGTACTATAAATAATAACTTGGCGACTAATATTATTGGTGAGGTAATATAAAATAGTATTCTGTCAACTGTTAGTTGGCATATAATAAAGCAAATTCTGGGTCTTAGTAAAGGGCAGCTATAAAATTAAAACGGATATTATTTATAATTATTAAAGGTCTCTTTTAAAATGTTTCAAATTATAATTTAAATAAAAATGGCGAACGGCGCGAGCGGCGACTGTTGAGGTTGGGTAGAAGCGGGGTACGTGCGGGCGAGGGGGGACAGAGCGGGCTATTAGCCAATTTGATTTATTTACTTTTTAACTAAAATTTGATTTTTTTTTTATTAATTGTTTTTTATATTTTTTTATATATTTTGACTTTGACTTTGACAGATCGCTCTCAAAATCGATATCTAGGGTCCTCAGTGGTGTCCAGTGACGAATCTGAGGTCAAAATTGAAAAAAATGGCCGCCATTTTAAACTTTTATGTTTCTGAACGGATTGCTCATAAAATCGATTTCTAGGGTCCCTAGTGGTGTCCAATGACGACTCTGAGGTCAAAATTGGAAAAAATGGCCGCCATTTTGAACTTTCATGTTTCTCAACGGATTGCTCTCAAAATTGATATCTAAGGTCCCCAGTGGTGTCCAATGATGAACCTAAGGTCAAAATTGAAAAAAATGTCCGCCATTTTGAACTATTTTGTTTCTGAACGGATTGCTCTCAAAATCGATATCTAGGGTCCCGGATTGGCTACCACGGATTGGCTACCACTGAGGACCCTAGATATTGATTTTGAGAGCAATCCGTTCAGAAACAAAAAAGTTCGAAATGGCGGCCATTTTTTGCAATTCTGATGTCAGATTCGTCACCGGAGTCCACTGGAGACCCCAGATATTGATTTTGGAAGCAATAAAACTAGAAACTAAAAAGTTCAAAATGGTGGTCATTTTTTGCAATTCTGATGTCAGAATCGTCATCGGAGTCCACTAGAGACCCCAGTTATCGATTTTGGAAGCATTCGGACCAGAAACCAAAAAGTTCAAAATGGCGGCCATTTTTTCCAAATCTGACCTCAGATTCGTCATTGGACACCACTGGGGACCCTAGATATCGATTTTGAGAGCAATCCGTTCAGAAACAAAAAAGTTCAAAATGGCGGCAATTTTTTCCAATTTTGACCTCAGAGTCATCATTGGACACCACTGGGGACCCTAGATATCGATTTTGATAGCAATCCGTTCAGAAACATAAAAGTTCAAAATGGTGGCCATTTTTTGCAATTCTGATGTCAGATTCGTCACCGAAGTCCACTGGAGACCCCAGATATTGATTTTGGAAGCAATAAAACTAGAAACTAAAAAGTTCAAAATGGTGGTAATTTTTTGCAATTCTGATGTCAGAATCGTCATCGGAGTCCACTAGAGACCCCAGTTATCGATTTTGGAAGCATTCGGACCAGAAACCAAAAAGTTCAAAATGGCGGCCATTTTTTCCAAATCTGACCTCAGATTCGTCATTGGACACCACTGGGGACCCTAGATATCGATTTTGAGAGCAATCCGTTCAGAAACAAAAAAGTTCAAAATGGCGGCAATTTTTTCCAATTTTGACCTCAGAGTCATCATTGGACACCACTGGGGACCCTAGATATCGATTTTGAGAGCAATCCGTTCAGAAACATAAAAGTTCAAAATGGCGGCCATTTTTTCCAATTTTGACCTCAGAGTCGTCATTGGACACCACTGGGGACTGAATTTCTGCCGGCAGAATTTGCGCGACAGAATTTCTGCCGCTCACGACTCACAAAATTACGCTCGTGTGGCCTCACCCTTACTCTGTCCTTCGAGCCATTTATCCATGTTCACTACTAACTATCAAGACTACCAACTTGGCTACGGGACCCGATGACGAAAAAAAGGCTATATAAAATTATATTTGCATCCTATTTTAACTTTAAATAACGCCCTTAAAGTGTCGCCAAAATTACTTTCTTTGCCCTTAATTATATTTAACTACACACCCCATTTATTTTAAATAGAGGCCCTGTAGTGAATTTTTTGAATGCCTATTTGTCTTTTTTTATCTGCCATTATGTTGCTGCTTAAAAATAAATTTAGTTTCCAAAACAAAATACTCGATGCCAGTTTCAATTTAAATACTACCTTCCAATCAATTTATTTAGTAGCCACTTCATGCTTAAAATGTTACCTCACATTAGCCGCCAACCCATTATTTTTAGCACCCATTTTTATTTTTTTTTGTATCCCTGATTTCGATTACTTTGTCGCCGGGTTAAATACATGCCGTTAAAAAACAATGTTCTTGTTGAGAAATAAATGTCTTGAAACCACAATTTTTATTTATATGTCGCAGAGTGCACAAAAACGAACGATGGTGGGTGGTCAGAGCGAATAAATAAAGGAAACCCGCAAAGGGCTACACGAGGAAGTACGCTAAGCGTGGGCGTATGCTACAATAACTTTTCAGAACCATCGTACACTATCTTTGTCAGGACTATACCAATTTTGGTCACAATTTGAACACACTATACCAACTATGTCGATTGTCATTACAATTGAAACAGACTATACCCACTATATCGAATGCCGTCATAATTGAAACAGACTATACCAACTATATCGAATTCCATCACAATTTGGAACACACTATACCAACATAGACTCCATTGTTTGTTATCATGAGCGATCGGGACCTAATCAATCCCTTAAAGGGGTTTAGGTAGATCCGAGCACCATCAAAATGCCATAAGGGGAAACTGGCATGGAAAACACTGAACAATTACAAACTGGCCAACCAAGGGGCCTCCCCGCCCGGACCTTATGTAACTCGACCATAATACAGTTACTCTACCCGCGGTCATGATAACAATGCCATAGCTAACACCATACGAATATCACACAACCTAGCCAACCTTGCTAGCGACACGATAATCAGATCACTTTACTCACGGTTTACAGACACCACTGGACTGTGGTACAAACAATATTCCAATAACCACTATTTTCAGCACACATTCAGATCTCACATCGAATCACACATCACAAACACACTGGACTGTACGTCCACCTGAATCGCACCAATTCTCAGACACACAAAGTTATTAACACGGCTGCAAATCTACCAAGAGCTCGCCCTCCACTGAGCGATGCTATTTATGCGAGTGAACCACCCGGTCCCACTCCCGGTAGTAGGGCCTCCTGTCAAACGTCACCGCGCCAACTTCACACCGGTCGACTATGTCGATTCTACCCTCCCTCAACTATTTGAGAACGTTAAAATAACTATCAATCGATGTTTACAATCGATTTAAACAATCAATCTGGCTTCAATCTCCGACATATATAACTTACAAGAAGTTCTTATAAGTATTACGTAGATGTCATCCCCGAAGGATTTCCCGTGTAATGTCTCCGATACGTCAGCAGACACACTTCGCCCAGAGGAGGGGGTGTGTTTGAAGGGCGAGCCCATACTCCTTAATCATCAGTCCGGCCCCTGGAGACGCGCCGGATCCAGACGATCTGTCTCAACAGTGCCAAGGATCAATCGTACCTACTCGTGTACGATACAAGTAGATACATATTAACAAGTAAGTTACCATTGCACTGCAAAAGTATCTTGTGGACATCTAAGAGATACGAACGCTGTTGGTAGCAACTGTCGTTTATTTGCTCTAGCAAAATAAATTTGTGAGCAGCAAGCGATTAAATTGAGAATGATTTAAAGGCGCGTTGGAAAAGTGGGGAGGTTTGATAGGGGGAGGGGGGCAGGGGGGTGATCAATCTCTTGTCTGAAGCAGGCGCAAAGGCGCAACCCTATTGTACGGTGTAAATTTGCCTTAACGGGTGTGATAAACATCACTGATGTGATAAAATTTATTATACTACATAGCAGAACTAGAAACGTCATGTGCTCGAGCCCCTAGGCCATCCCTCGGCACACGAGCCACTCGGCAGATGATAAAAGCAATACCCGTCTTGTGTTATCGTTAATCATCATAATTAAAAGCAAATACAGGGCAGAGGAAGACAAAATACCTACTTAATGTGATGTATGCTCTTTTATAGTAAATCTATTTAAATATTTTTACTCTTGCTCTAACATTACATTTAAAATGTTATTCTTTTAAAAACATTAACACTAGCTAGCATTAATTTTGTAACAATTTATGAGACAGACACGAAGAGAATAATTTTATAAAAATTATTCAAAAAACTTTTCTAAATCCTTCTTCTTTAAATCGAGTATTATCATTAAAAGCAAAATGTTTGGAATGTCGTGCGGACGTTCACTCTTTTAAGTTGTAACAGTTCTATTAATTACTGGTGTCAATAAAGAATATTTGTATTGTATTGTATTGTAGCAACAGCACTCAATGGTGTTCATATTTCAACAAACGAGTTGGACGATGCAGATTGTGTTGTTAAAATCAAAATTGTTAAATCAAATAAATAAATAAGGGAATTATAGGTCTGTATTCTAAACATACAAATGTGTAATTAAATATAAATGTGTGACTGTTTATTCCTTAATAAAATAAAATAAAAATAAAAATGTGCTTTGACCAACAGGCAAATCAACCGCAAGTATTGGTGTAATATCAGCAGTAGGATTACGTTACAACAACTTAAGTAATAATATTATAACCGACTTTGGACTCTACGTCAAACTCGACTCATTTATTTACCTATGCGCAGGGTTATAATTTGTAAGACTGGCTCTAGTCTTGGATCTGAGGGATGTAAAATATGCAAAACATAGAAAAATATTTTCCGACATATTAGCAATCCAAAGTTCTCTCTATGTTTAGAACGGTAGGAGATATTTTTCTATGTTTGTATGCTTTTATTGTGAGTTATCTCAGACCTTTTTGAAAAAAAGTTTTATTACTAGATGATAGTTAGGTGATACCTTAAAAATATTGGTGTTTATAAAACCAAACAAGAAATGTTCCTTGAGGCCTTCTAAATCATGCTGGCTGAAGATAAGCCACCTCCTCACAAATGCAGAGCGCGCGCCGGATCGCTGTAGATCATCCCCACCGCACCCCTCCCCACCCCGACGGACTCAACTTCATATTTTTCAAGAAGCCGCGTAATTAATATACGAGCTGGGCTCAGCCCCGGTCGTGTACCCGCAGATTTATTGTGGGTGGGCCACACTAAATGGGGCATAGACACAAGACACTATTATATCGTATCATCGCGTAAATCTACAACTTATTTCATGAGATCACAATAATGATAAAAGGAATGTTTATGTCATAAAGAACACATCGAATATCGATGAAGTCGAACGTACGTGGTAAGTGTCACGTCACGACAACGTGACATGGCGACATACCACGGCACCAAGTCGTGTAGTGGCTCGTGGTCCGTGGGATCAAACGACCGACGACGACGCGTTATTAATGCGATCCTCTGGATAAAATAAAATGCGTCTTATTGGAGATCCACCAATATTGTACGTGTTTTACGAAATCGTTTCTAGACGAAATAATCTTTACAGGAGACGTTGCCTATTCTGAATTAATATACTTTTTCACACTTTAAGGTTGGTAATTGTGGCGTCTGGATTGTAGTAAAAGACATAGGAGTAAATAAATGATGCCTCTGTGGGGACTTATTTATTCGTACAAAGCGACTTTTCACCTATTTTCAAGGAGGAAAAAAGTTATCAGAAGTAAACTTTAATCTTCGTAGATTTTTCAAATTCATCATTTAATAAAATTACCTCGCTTTGACTAGTCAGCGGGCATTTCTTTCGGTAACTTTGTTAGGAAGATGTTCTCCAGCACTTTCTTGCTCATCCCAGTGCTGCACGCGCCGCCGGCCGCAGAGAGGCCCGAGCCACCCGCGGCGGCTAATTGCGGCTCATTGCTATGCCGGTGGCCGCCGCTACAACTCCTCGCGATCGGTAACGAAGCTTTCTCATGGTAATGTCCGCAGACAACAGCGCGCTAATAGCTCCGGATTTATTGCGCGTTTATTTGACGACGTGACCCGCATGCAGCGCCAGAGCTTTGCTCTATATTTGAAACAGAAACTTGGTTTACTCCGTTAAGGCCCAGGGAAGTTTAGAGTGCATGGAGAGTCGTGATATTTAAGTACTTGTCGGGATTATGTTAATTTAATTTTAGTTATCGTATTTTATAGGAGGCTTGTCTGGGTCATGTGTCTTCTGCTACAGTGGCCGTGAGTTTAATAAATAACCTTGCTTAATTAGAATCCGCATACAATTCAACCTAAACTAAACTTAAACGAAGGAGTCAAACTTGCTCTGAAGCTAAGTTTTAATTATTAATTCCGTTGATGTTTCTATCTATCTATTTCTTATATAAAGAAACACCTAATTTCAGTCATCCGCTCTCCGCACTGAAAAAAGATAATCATAAGAAACACATTATATCTTAATTGATTGATGTATGATTGATGTGATAAAGGCAGTGGTGTTGTCGGCGCGACGCAGCCCGCTAATGCAGTTTCCATGTAGCGCCGAGTCGCGCGTCGCGGCGACACGCCTGCGGAGAGAACCTAGTCGCTTGCCGTCCCCGCGGGCCTTCATACCAACTAGCATTACAGGCGGCTCCTACGAACAAACACAAATACGATACAATATGGTACCCAATTGAAGCTTTTATTATTTTATGAAATTCTGTTGGTTTTGTTTCTGTTTGCATACCTTTTCATACAACAGAATTGCTGTAAATCTAAAAGCACTGAAATACATTTGATAGCTCTTATTGTATGCCTTCTTCGTTAGAACCTTATAAGGCGGTGATGTTTTTAAGGTGGTGAGCGGATCAGATAAAATTACGTGCTCAGTTATTTCCAAAAAAAGTATAGTTCGTCTCTTTATATTTGAAGCAATGTCGAAATAAGCATGCAATTGTAAGTGTGCACGACGCTGAGACAAGGGCACCTCACCCCGCGCCGGCCGTCAGTCTGCAGAACATTTCCTTAATCTGCTGATTAAAGCGCGGAGATGAAGTTTGTGCAGTCGCAGCGCCGCCGCGCGAGCGTGAAACCGATTTCCGGGGTATTTCCTTCGACGGGAAACTAAGGGGAAACACCCTTATCTATCACTGATCTTATCGGTAAGCCGCTGATATTGGCTATTAAATATATCCATCTCTACATCTGCAGTAGAGTTTGCTGTTACGGAATTGAGTATGAACACAAAATCTATTGCTTACTAGTTTTGCAAAAATTTGGCGAGGTAGGTCATTTTTCTTCAAGACTATTCTATAAGTAGGTCACTTTGCTAATTGATTTTTTTCCGTACTCGTCTAAGATGAAAATACTTACCTTCCTAAAATGTTCTTTGTTGGTATTTCAAGGATAAAGGTAAATCAAAGATCACCTGTGAAAATAAATGTGTTTGTTTACTTGACGGGATGTTGACGATGCAGCCATCCTGCAGCCACCCTGCAGCCTTCTGCTGAGGAACGCTTTTCTCACACGAGTTATTTAAGTTACACTGAAAACAATTCTTGTCTTGTCAGTATTCAACGAAAGGAAATATCAAGTACTACTTCTAAATAAAAAAATGGGCTTAAAAATCTACCTACGTGGAATTGAAAACAGTTTCACTTGTACGGTTTGTTTTCAATCAACACACACTTATAATGTAGGCGAAGCCGCAGAAGATTTCTTAGTACAGAATATTTTTTGAAATTTGAATAAAACAGAATGAAAATACAATACGAAGAAACATAATAATAAAATTAGCAACGATTTAAAGCTTGTTATATTGAAGAATAAAACCATTATATAGAGGTATAGTGCTATTAGAAATGCGGATGTGTAATGTGTATATGAAGGCTTCCGTGGAAAAGGAAGGCGATCGTAAAAATAATACAGGGGTGGTCGGAAGCTTCAGGCGGGACTCGGCCGAGACGGTGATCTCCCGTTTATGGCGGACTTGTCAAACGATCTATTGCAGCCGAACGGGAGATAAAAATAAAACATCTGAACTTATATTATTATGATCTTCCGGAAGCCGATTCTGTCAAAGGGTGAGGCAGGGACCCGCGCGGATAGCTACCATCAGCAGTGATTCAAGAGCACCTTCTAAAATCAACTCAAGGAGGAATTTGGACTATGGTATTATGCTTCTACCAAAAAAACCATTAATGTTTCATTTTCAACTTCCTATACCAAAATCTAAGTTTATTTACATACGTAACGTTAATAAAAATTATGTTAGAGTAATTCTTTAAGACTTCGGATTTTTATCATTTTGAACAGTAACAAGTCAACACAGCCTTAAGAATATATGAATGAATATTAAATTAGCATTTAAAATAATGACTATTTTCATTTCATTATTTGCGAACTTTATATGTTTTTTAATTGATATTTATGATCAAAAAAGTTTAATTTCAATTTAATTATTGTGACTTGGTAAATTATGGTAAAACCTTTATAACTGCTGAGTTTTAGATAAATATTTAAATTTACCGACCAAATGAGCAGAAGTCCTCCATCATACATTTTATCGCGTCTTTGAAGAATTGCGACATTTTATCTTCACTCACACAACGCTGACCCGCTACCGAGTGGGGCACTGAGATATGCTGCATATGTTGGGCGACATCCAGTCTGTAGGCGCCAACCCGATTGACTTGCGCTGCATCTGTATCGACACACTTGCGCTTGCACGGCGGCAGTAGGTGTTGTTTGTTATGCATCGCACACCGAACTCGCGCCAGATGCATATCAAGTTGCTGTCTTCCTGCTCGGGGGGGGGGGGAGGGGGGGGGGGGGTGGCGCGAACATATACATACTAATGTATTGTATTAAAATATGTATGGAAAATTACTAGATACTTTATGTATGTGATGTATGTAAATCAAAGGAAGTTTATAAAACGCAGCTTATCGTCTGTCTGTGCATCCATCCATCCACAGTCCTCACTCTCGCATTTATTTATCATTTTGCCACGTTTAATTAGTTTTTCCACATTTTCCCACAGCATGTCGAAACGTAATTTTTAACGTGTAGTAACTTTCATCCAAGTTTTTAAAACGACTTTTTTATGTTAAAATTTGCAAGGCGGTGTTGTAAGTATTTGATAATATTGTGAATATACATCAGTTTTGATTCGCCAACAAAAATCTAACGTAAACACAATTTTATGTTGTGTCATAAAATCTGCCGATAAAACGCAGTAACACTTTCTTTAACAGCATACTTTTATGTTTTATAAAAGCGTTATAAATATGTAGACTTTTTACAACAATGTCTTAAAAGAATGGCTAAAACAAAGCGGTAGATATACCTACGCAGAACAAAGGGGCTTTACTCGTAAACAGCACGAGAAATGTACATGATCACGTAGTTATTGGCTGGAAAAACGTTAGTATGAATGCAAAAAGAAAATTCTTTGTATACTTTACTAATATACAAAGAAAGTGTGAACGATCGTTTATTCGTTTGCCAGTTCTTATATTGAACTGGTTTGGTATGTAGATAAAATCAGGTTAGGTTCAAATCAGGTAAAATGAGGTATCTTAGGTATCGTACGTAATATATACTCGTACATACCTACCTATTTAAAATTATTGCGCTAAGACCCGTAAACAATCGTAATAATGTGTAGTAAGCGCGAACACCAAGGCAATTATATGCCACAGATTAAATTCACACATAAAATGCCTAAAAATATCGCAAGAAACATAGATTTACATAGATCTTATTAATAATATAGAAATGTAATTGAGATTGATTGTTGGAGTGACTAAGCTGCGGAAAGGATTGTAATACAGATTAGTTAAGAAATAAATAACTTACTTCTACCACTTTTACTTCAAAATAATTATATTAACTATGAAAAAACAACGTGAACAATACCGCGAAATAGAACGCTAGTGGTAAAATGTCCTAAATGCTGGAAGCTTTGAAAGAGTAACATGAAAGGAATCGATAGGAATGAGCTTTGCGACGCCTTATACACTTCTAATACATACAACCTTTGTTTGTATAAAGGAACACCTGCAAACTTCGACTTGTTGTTTCTTTTCTTGCTGTTTTCTTGTAAAATGAATATACACAAAACGGAAAGTAAACAGCGTCAGTTGACATTATTTTCTAGTATCCTAATATTTATAAACGAGAAAGTATTTTTATGAGTCTGGTCGATGGCTGACCCATGCCTGACCTCGACGTCGAAAAGTGATTGTAAAATCTTAATTCGAATAAAACATATTTCATTTTCATTTCATTTTCATTTCCATGCGTCAAACTCGTAAACGGGTGCTGCTTGGGGGGACGGTCTGCCCTAGTCGATTGCCGGTTGTGATTGTGATAGATTGATTGGTTATATAGTATATTTATTATTATTTATTTTCTACTTTGACTGGTTGCCTTCCTATATTTCGTTTGGACTCTTTGTTATAATATAATTTGCTGTCTGGACCTTGTGCTCTCGAGTGTAGACCTTGCTCTCAGCTCTCCTTGGGGGCGATTGCGAACCGTTCAACGACACGGCCGTGTCGTTGTCAAGAGGTTTGTCGGAGGGAGAGGTCCAGTTGTGAGGTAACTGAGGGCCAGAAGAGGCTCATTGAGGATCTTATGAGGTTTACTGAGGTTTCTTTTTGGTAAACATGTCAATGTCATTTTCTGAAATAAACTTTGACACGCACCCTCTGACCAAAGCGAACATTGCTAAGGAGTATGCACTAAAAGACATGACAATATAAAATGACACAATAACACTATTACACTGAAACATTGCTTCTAGTCATATGTTGATGGGTGGTTGTGTAAAAGTTATAGCAGTTGATTCGATAATCTGTGGAGATTTAATGTTTTAAAAACTATACCTTTCAGAGATATATTGACGTCATACATTTTTCTGTCCTTATTTAACGACATTTCAGGAGGTTTCCGGTGGTCTTCTTTCTGTTTCGCGCCCAAATTTTGACCCTCTGAAGTCTCATGTCACGATCGACAAATTGATTTTGAAGTTCAATTAAAAAAAAATGGACGACAAACCCACGGCACCACAATTGGTGCCGTGGCTTTGTCGTCGGGACCGATTTCTCTTCAAATATATAATATTACCTTAAACTGATGACTGATACTAAAACTACAGGATATATGACACATTTTTACAAAAAAATAGATCTATTTATAAAGCCGTCTTCTCATAATATCCGTTAGAAAAAAGGTCTCGCAAATTTCAACCTCTGTCTCTGCAGACTTCACAAGCTGTGTCGAGAGATTCATCTCCTTCATTGAAAAACTTGAACAATACTAAAACTAATGACTGATATTAAAAATACGGGATATATTTTACGTGCTAAACAAAAATTGTATCTAAAAGTTTTGTAGTTTTGGCACCGTGATCGAAGGAAAACGAGTCTACCAAACTACTATAATCCGTGTCACCATCGACATATAATGTTAATATCTATAAAACTATTCAAGTCTGAAGTAATATTGTACTTGATACTAGAACTTAAAAATATACGTGACATCTCTTTAAAATTTTGATCTAATTCATGAAGTAGTTTTGAAGATATATCTGTAAGTAAAAGGCCTAGCAAATTTTAGCTGATTTCGAAACTGTCACTATAAGCCGTGTCGAGAGATAAGTCTCCTTAATTTAAAAATGAATAATACTTAAAAGTGATGACTGTTTTTGAAAATAGAGGATATATTTAACGTATAAAATGAATATTGTATAAAAAAATCCAGTATTATGTGCAGCGTGACCGCAGGAAAATGAGTCTTACAAACTGCCATAATCCGTGCCACCAACGACATTATAAATGTTAATATCTCATAAAATATTTAGGTTTCGTGCAATATTTTACTTGAAATTATATTATACTGAATATACGTGACTTCTCCTAAAGATCTTAATCATTATTAATGAACTAGCTTTCCGCCGCGGCTCCGCCCGCGTTTACATCTTTTCCGTGGAAATGAGGCATTTTCCCGGGGTAAAAGGTAACTTATGTTACTTAGGGTAAATGTAGCTTTCTAATGGTGAAAGAATTTTCGAAATCGGTTCAGTAGTTTTTGAGTTTATACATTACAAGCATACACGCACACACACACGCAAGCACACACACACACACACACAAATACAAATCTTTCTACTTTATAATAATATATATATAGTATGATTTTTCTTAAAGATGTATCCATAAGAAAAAGGCCTAGCCTATTTTTACCTACTTTATAAACTGTCTAGAGAATTATCTTAAAAATATTTTTTTTCCTTACATAAAGTATAAAAATACCCTTCGTAGATTTTGTGAAATAAAGCAAACGAGACTGATTTATTAATACTCGTATTTTAATTACAAAAACAAAGCTATACGAAACAATTTTAAATTAGTGATATAAATATATTTAAAGTAAGGTTTTACACAGTCTTTCTTTCAGGAAAACAAACAATACGTATCAAATCAATTACAATTTTAACGTCGTCCTTGTATGAAACTATCAGAGTTATTTTAAGCCGTAGACGAGTTTATTGTGCACGTCTCTGTTTCGCTTTTCTGTGATTACTTTTCTCTTGCTTCCTTGGTCTGCTGTAAGACATTTCCTTGGATATAAGCAGTAGGTACGTGTTGTGTCCTCTTCTTTTTTGTGTACAATAATGGTTAAATAAATAAATAATTTTATATAATTCCAAACGCTTTAGGCTTTGAGCAAAGACATTAGAAATGCTTTATTTTTTTTCAGCTATTGTTGTTATTTTTAGTTTGAACTTCCCATATTGTGATTCTTTTTGATTATATTAAACTTATGTGTAACAATTATTGCAATTTAATTATAATTATGGCTTAAAAGTATCAATTTAATATTTATGTTTTTGTATCAGAAAGTAAATAAATATTGTATGACGTTGTCTGCCAGTTGATGCTATATCATAATCTATGACACAGAAATTATATTTAAGATCTTCAATATGGAGGTTTGATTTCTGAATCATCTTGTTATGGACTTAAATGTTGCGATAAATATTTTATTAAAGACAAAAAAGTCAATGTACCGTTCAAAGTTTTAAATAAGTTAAAACAGTATAGGTATTATTGTAAAATTTGCCTGAATTATCGAATAAATTCCATCAAACTTCTGTCAGTCGATTTCCGGTTCAAAAATATAAAAATATAAAAACTAGTCCATGGCCTTGTCCTCCCCCTCTCAAATCTCCTGTCAGCCACTGACAGGAGATTTCAGAGGACTGCAGAGACACACTCAGAGTTTGAGTCAATTGCGTATCTATGTTTTAGACACATGGTTCTGTTTAATTTGGGAATATATCGTAACAAAGTATCTCCCGACGACAACAAGAAGATTGTATCAATATCATACTAAAAATTAGACAAACCATTTTTTTATTATTCTTTTATATTAATTATAAACTGTCATTCGCTGTTATTTGAACCAAAGTATGTGCCTAATCTGCATCAATTAAAAAAGCTAGTTGTTTAATAAACTAAACAAGATTTCAAGTGTAATCATGATCTGGCTCTCACTAATTGTTGAAAGGATCCCTGATTTTAATCATCTGTGGCGGAGGTTCTCCCATATTAAAAGAGGAATAATGGAACTCTTTTCAGCCTCTTGTCTGTCAAATGTTGTTTATGACTTGGACGAATTACCATAGTTAAGTCCATGGTTTATGTTTATAACCATTAAATATTTTTTTGTTAAATATTTCAACAATAAAAAAAAGCGCCAGGAAGAAATAGTATTGAATTGAGAAAATCTGCGCTAGTCGCAGCTTTAGAGATGTTTTTCAGGCAGGAGAGGACGTAGAAGATTAAGCCGTTCATTTTTAGATGAAGTAAAGGAAAAAGTTGAGGTTATGTCGTACCAGGAAGTCAAGAAGCTGGCTATGGACAGAGAGAGGTGGTGATTACTCCACGGACAAGTGCCTCGCTTTTAAATTTTGTATGTACAGAGATAATGGTAAACGGACATGCTTAGTTTGTTATTGCTCATAAATCTATTCTGATACTCTGATACTATCGTTTTTTTTCAGATTTTATAAAAAATGTTAAACTTTTATCGAAGTCCTTTCAAAGGACATGTATATCGCATAAATCAACGTTTTATGTGGTGTCTGGTGGTGGTAATTATAGCCTTAAACTAATGGAAGAAAAATAAAATATTATATTATTAAATTTTATACTCATAAAGCTCCAAGAGAAGAATAGTTGTTATTGTATCTATTTACTAGTTAAAATTATAATGGTATAATATTATATACTATTTAACATAACACCTGTTCTTGTTTTCTTCTTAATCTGATTTAGGTCAGATTCTGTTTAAATAAATCATAATTAGTAACTACCTAACCTATACACATAAAATTTACAATAAAAGCATATAATATCTGATTTTTAAAAAGTTAGGGGGCAATTTAAAAAGAAAGTACATTATGTGTACTTAAATATTCTGAAAGTTGCCCCATGCTTATGGAATACTGATACTATGCCAGGTATGGGTAGCAGGGTTCCTTTTTTAGCATGTGTAGCATTAAACAACAGCGGAAAATCATTTGATGAACTCGAGAATAGGGAAACACTTCCTTGGGACACAACAATACATTATAAATATACTTTATAATACACTTTCAAGGGATAGAGCAGTATGGTTTGTCGAATATTTGAATCATTCCATCAATTATTGCTTCAATACGATATTTTTATATTTTTTGTTGATTGACAATAAGTTTACGTCTATGGAGCAAGAAAAAACAGCGAGGTCAATGAGATTGTCTGTGTTTTCACTCTCATTGCTATCTTCGGTGCTCTTCTATGACCCTCTTTGGACCCTCTTTCAGCTCCTCTTCGTCCCTCAGAGGGATTTCCTCCTGACAACGACACGGCCGTGTCGTTGAACGGTTCGCAATCGCCCCCCTTGTTACACTTTATTATCCCCGGATAGACACCACCCACCTTTTGAGTTTGCATTAAAATTGGAAAAAGAAAATAAACTACCTATTAATAATTCTAAAAAGTATAATTTTCCTAAGGGTGATTTTGACTTAATCTGTAACGCTTTATCTGAAATAGATTGGCACGCTGAACTTGACGGTCTAGATACGGTGCAGGCTCTTGATAGGTTCTATGAATTTCTGTACGATATAATTGACAAGTATGTACCCCTGAAGAAAATGCGCCCCACTAAGTACCCAACCTGGTTCTCTAAGCCTTTAATATCAACTTTAAGACGTAAGTATAAGGTATGGGTAAAATGGAAGACTTACTCTTCTCTTGCCGCGTACAGTGAGTTCTCGTTTCTTCGCGCTCAATGTAAAAGACTGCTAGGTATTTGTTTTAAGGACCACTTAATTTCAGTTCAAGCTTCTCTAGGGGTTAACCCTAAGGTTTTTTATAAATATATCTCGAGCTTAAAAAACAGCAATAATGGATACCCAGACGTCATGACTTATGAAGGTGAATCTTCCAAAGACCCTGCTGAAATTTGTGACATGTTTTCAACGTTCCTTGGCTCCGTTTTTGAACCACAGTCCACTCCATCTGTCAGCGATGTTCAGAGCATTGATCCGTTGCCCTCTTCCCCTTTAATAACTCAAATAGTCCTGGATGAATCCGAAGTATGTCGCTGCCTGAAATCTGTGGACACTAACAAAGGCCCTGGCCCTGATAAAATTAGTCCTTTCTTTGTTAAACATACTGCTAAAGAAATATCAGTACCTCTTACAATCCTGTTTAACAAATGTCTCACAAATGGCATTGTACCAGAGCGATGGAAACTAGCCTACATTACACCTATACATAAATCTGGATCTAAAAAAGAAGTCATAAACTATAGGCCTATATCTATCCTCTCGTGTTTTTCTAAAATCCTTGAAAGATTAGTACACAACCATATTTATCCGCTTCTAGAAAGCAATCTACTTCACGAGCAACATGGCTTTGTAAAGCAACGCTCAACGCTGACAAATTTGTTAATCTATTCCAACTATCTTTTCGAAGGTCTGGATAGACGGAATCAAATTGACACCGTCTATACAGACTTTCGCAAAGCTTTTGATAAAGTTGACCACATGATACTCCTTGCAAAGCTGGCTCAGCTTGGGGTCAAAGGATCCCTGTTGGACTTCTTTAAATCTTACCTAACGGACCGAACTCAAGCAATTGTACTTAATGGTTTTACCTCTAGCCTTGTTCAGATAACCTCTGGAGTACCTCAGGGCTCTATCCTTGGGCCACTTCTCTATGTGATTTTCATAAACGACATTAATAAATGCTTTCAGCACTGTAACTTTTTGCTGTATGCTGACGACTTAAAAATATATAGTACTATTACCGATGCCAATGACTGTCGTAAGATGCAGGCGGACCTGGACAGACTTGAGCAATATTGCCACATTAATAAGCTACATCTTGCTTATGAAAAATGCCAGCAGATAACCTTTTCCAACAAGCGCAACAATGTATCTTTTGACTACAGTCTTGGTGGGAGGCCGCTATCTAAAGTTGACAAAATAAAGGACCTCGGGATAATCTTTGACGCCAAATTAAAATTTGATTCGCATACTAATTCTATCTGTAGTAAAGCCATGAAATTGTTAGGATTTGTGCTCCGCAATACAAGGAAGTTTAGATGTCCCAACGCTTATCTGTCTTTGTATAGGTCTCTTATTCGTCCACAGCTAGAATACTGTACATGTATATGGAATCCCCATTACGCAGTTTATTCCAAAAAAATTGAAATGGTACAAAAAAAGTTTCTAAGAGCTATGCACCGCCGTTTAACCTCTAAGCTTATGTCTTATGATGATCTTTTAAAAGAGTATAAACTTCTTCCACTCAACAAAAGACGTATCTTATTCGATGCTTGCATTACTCGCAACATATGCAAAAGTTTATACAATTGCAACATCTTAGTCAGTAAGGTAAAATTCTGTACGTATAGGAGACTTAGATCATCTAATATCTTCCAAATTAATTGTACTGCTACTAATTTTGGAGTTCGTGCTCCTCTCCACCGTATATTTTATACCTTTAACAAACTGTTTGGTGAAGTGGATATATTTCATGAGACAGTTTCAAGTTACACTCGTAAAGTGAGCGATATTCTGTGCTCTGGTATCGCCATTTAGCTATAACTTACGCCGGCTAGTGTTTATTAAGCGATCCCAAGACATCCGTCGTAGGGCTAGCCTGCTTTTACATAGGATAGTGATATTTCACGAGATAGCTTTAAGTTTAACCTGTCTATTTGAAAGCATTCTTTGTTAAGCAGTTTTATTGAACCCCTATAGTCCTATAGTAGTGCTTATGGACTTGATCTTGTAGCTATGGTTTCTCGTGGGGACTATTCAATTTTACTTTTTTCAATTTTACTTTATTTCCTTTTCTTCTACTTTATGCATACGCCACATGTTTCTGATATAGTTTTTAACTATTATTTTTTAGTACCTTTTATATCCATTTTGTGTATGCTTTGCGCACGCCTTTGCTATTTTTTACTTGTTAAATTTACATCTATTGAACCTTTGTCATAATTTTAGTCGCATGCTAATTGCCTCCTCTTGGTTAATGGATTGCTGATGTTAACATCATTAGTAGTTACCAAATAGTGTTTCCTTTGGCTCCTCGTTATTCTATTTTTCTATCTCTTAGCGAGAAATTTGTATAGAAGCAGTGCTATGTCTAAGTGAAATATTTGTTTCTGCTACTCACTTTGTACTGTCTTTCTGTTTTTTCTCCATAAATAAAAATAAAAATAAAATAAAATAAAAAAAAATAATTGAATAAAATAATAATTTATAATTTTGTAAAAATATTGTTAAAATGTAACTGACTTAACTAAGTGATGTAAATATCCTAAAGCTAAAATAAATACTTTGACTTTGACTGGATATTTTGGATGTACTCGTATATTCCGCGTTCACGCCTATCGACCCGGGAACGAACTGGTCTGACTCGCCACTTCCTTCGCGGAACCGCCCGGTCCCTTTGTAATTACAATCTGTACTACCACTACCGCTGTGCACTCTCTGAGGTATGAGGTATGAGGTGGGAGGCGGGGAAAAAAGTGCATGAGTATGGACATGACGGACAGAAACAAATGACACTACCTGCCGCCACGAGCGTTGACGGCGGGCTGACAGAGCGCGTCCCCCCCCCTCTCGCCGCGCGCATACCTAAGGGAGTGCACAGCGGTAGTGGTAGTACTATACCAAAAAGATTATAATGTTAGGATTGAAGATAGTCTGTGCGTTAGTTTTACACACATCACATACTTTTACAGCGGGAAAACAACACAGCTAGTTTTCCCAATTATGCGTTGCACATTTATTTTTGGCGATGCAGTAAAATTGTGTGCTTTAACTTCTTTATTATGCATTGATAGCTCGTTAGTAATCTTATTTTTATTGATTTATTTATTTCTAGTTCAGAACGGGGACATAATATGAAGGACATGACGGACTTTAAGAAGAATATTTATTAATGCTCTGATAGAAAACAAACGACTATTTGTGGTACAGGTAACGTATAATAATTCACTAATATCTTGTCGACTCGCTTGCTCATTCACCGCAGCACGCCGCCGCCGTCCGTCAGCATCGCTACTCAAACGCACTCGCTCTACTCGCTCGCTCCATAATGTACGAGTGCTCGCCAGAGTTGCTGGAATGTGCTGCGAATAGTAATCTCTACGTGCATTAAACCGACATTCATTGCTGGCGGCACTACACCTACAGCAAGCGTGCCCGCCAGGTGCCGCCGCCAGCCGTCATACAACCACATCGCTTCGCTGCAAAGAGATTTTTTTAACCTGAAACACCACTGTAGTTTTAACATACGTAAATATTCTGAGACTACGACCACGAACACGCGAAATAGTTGACATATAATGAGCCTACATAGATATAAAAAAATACAATTACAGAAATCTAATAACCAAATTGCAATAATTTATTTTGTCACATTATCTTTATTTTATTTGTTATTGTGTTGTATTCATATACCGATAACTTGTTAAAGTAATCAGGCTCTATAGCGGTTGAATTTAGTTAAGACCTTTGCGCTAAAAATAAATTTATTCGTTATAGTAATTAAAAAGTATGAGTAATTTGATAAAACAAGTGTGACCACAAAATGCGGACCGTAACCTTTAGTTAAAATTTGCAAAAATCTCTCGAATATAAGTTAATAAATTATATTCATTAAAGTAATAAAAATGTATAATGAAAACATACCAAATGTGCTTACAAATTGCCATACATATTTTCCCGAGGCATGTTTTCTCTTGCAATTACCCGGTCCTAACACGGCAATGCCGCCGGTGTCACAGATGTTGAACGTCTCAATAATTCATACGTGAGACGTGCGTGCCCCGCGCCCGCGCCGGGCCTCGAGCCTTGGCCTCGGGCCTCGGGCTTCGGGCCTCCTCGGGCCTCCTCGGGCCTCGCGCACCGACGACAGAACATGAATATGAAAACGGGATCACTTTGCTCATGTTCCAACTTTCTCAGATTATATTGATTAAATGCGAGAAACCGTCGTACGACGATAAAACTTTTACAGAAATCCAGTATTTTTGTGTCACCAGATTGGAATCGAGTCCACTTTAATAATTTTATATTTTATGACAGCGCAACGGAGTTGTTTGTCCGCGTGTAAGTCAAGAGCACGCTAGGACTGGACTAGGTAGGATATAGTCACCGTGCTTATGTCCGTTGAATAAGGGAGAGAATCGCAATGCGAGTGGTCAGCTTTCTTTGCACTCAAAAATGCACAAGCCAACCGCCCATCCATGGTCACAGGTTTTAGAGAATACCTTTCAAGAAAAAATAATAACTGTATGACTAAATTGTCATACAGTTAAAAACTGGTTAAACCACTTCGATTTAAATTACCAGAAGGAGTTTTTAATACCTTCATCTATGTTGCATGGCAGATGAAAAGTAGTTTACCAAAATTGTGTCAATAAGCGTTTAAATACTGTTCTATTTCACACGTAACTTTTTAATAATCTGTGACTACACGTAGGTATACACTTTTGTATTTGGGTAACCATGGTGCCTGTAGTACCTTTATCCTCTCATATCTGTTTGTCAGTGAGCTGCCCATGAATCATCCCTGTCTTCGTGAGACGTCCTGTCCTGTGAGATAGTTTCATACATTTTTACACGGAAAAGGACAAGGAAATGGAATGAAATTTATGTTATATTGATATCGGTTGGATATTTATTACACGCTCTACCTGATGAAACTGTTAATAAAAATGGTTTCAGTTAATTGATGATCGTAAAATAATCGTATCGATCGTAATATAGTTATATTATTATTACATTCAGTTGGATACAGAGCAATGTCATTATTTCTTATTTAAAAGGAAAAAGGCTTTCTGTATTTTTTTTAAATACTTGTGGCTCTCCCACAATAAGCTCACGACGCCAATCAGTGTCCGCCGCGTGGCGGGCTATTTGTCAAAATGTCCGTCCGTCTGCTGCGCTAAAGAAACGTACCAGAACACCAACAGCTGCCTTTTCACACTGAAACCAACTGATTACCCAGAGTGTTACATTTAAACTGCTTTCAGTGTAAAACATATCTCTATTGGCTCTAAACACAATGAGAATGTGCATATAGGATGGCATAGTAGTATAATAGCCTTGACATTACAACATAAGATGAGAGGCTTGAGCGTGACGGGTCGCGGCGTGAGGGGGGATGAAGGGGGGAGGGGCTCGGTAAAATACCGGAATGACAATATCCGGGGCGAGGGAACTAGAGCGCACCGCACAACTTTGTACAATGGACTTTGAATAACTCTACATAGCTTATCATTTAATAAAAGTTCCTGCTGCGAAACCCTTTACCGTTCAGACGTTTAGTCCGCGCTGCCTCGTTCTAATCTATAGTGAACAGCGATGTTGCCCGCATTGAAATAATTTCATTACCCTGTAAAGAAATTCAACCGACCGATATTACGCGTATATAGCGTTATTGCGGCATATCAAATTCAAAATCTAACAAAAAACGGTCAACGTGAGAAATTACGTCCGCTCTAGTTTAATTTTTCATACCAAAATCCGAAGTGTAATTATTACTAAGTCTAATAATACTTTTTAACATTTCATTGAAATAAGCTCTTCTGACTTCTGATTGCTCATGGCTCTTGTATCAAACACGTTATCCTTAAAGCTAGAATTAATTACATTTCGTACTCATGTCTAAACTGTAGCTGGCGTCGTTATATAGTTGAACTTTACACATATCTATCTATTTGCCCGTAGCTTGCTAACATTTTTTTATAACTGAAAAAATATCCGCAACCTTAAGAGTAAAAAATGGTGGTCTTATTGTTAAGGTAGTCATTTTCCAGGCAACCTTAGATTGGGTACAGGAACTGCAACTGAGAGTATAATTTATCTTTTTCACATATCCGATTGAAACGGAAAAAAACACGGAAACCAGACGTGGGCGGGAAATGCATCATATAAATTTAATGCGTGCAAAGCCGCGGGCAAATGCTAGTAACTAATATAGAGGTAAAAAACGTACACCCATCTAAATATAAAAACTTTGATATTTAATTTTAAAGAATTGTGATTAGAAATACGCCAATGAAAAGGCGTTCCTCGTCGTAAATCAATATTTTTCAAATTGAAGAAAGATATCGTGTAATATTATACAGCTGCAACAAATTAAAACAGAAATCCCCTAACAGGCGAGCGCGTGTGTCGGGAACGTTTAATACTGGGAGTAGTAAAGTCTCAAAGACGCGAGCTGACGGAAGGTAATTTGTAAAGTATTAAGCCGAACCATAACCTGAGAGACGCCCGCAGCCGGGGGGTGAAGTGAGGAGAGGGGTGTAAATATTAATATTAACAGTTCGCTCCGTGTACATCTTATTAAAAATGTAGCCTCCTCCGCGGTTTCGTCGCATAAATTTAAGAGGCCGTGTTTTCAATTTCCTCGGCGCGGCTCGACTTAACGACTTTAGATAAAACTTGTTGTTTACGATTGAGCTCCGAACAGAGCCTGTAATTAATGCTTTAATAGAATTATTAATCAGTATTTTAAACTAATAGTGCAGGCTCCTACTGGCACCCCGTTTAAAAAATTTGCGTGCCGCCAACTGTTGATTGATTTGTGTTCTAGAGACCTTTAGCTATATAAAAGCACATGTTGCCACGAGCGAGCGTGGTAGGTTTCCGTTCTAGCCGAGCATCCTCAAACCTCATATATATATATATGACGAAAAAAAATAACCGTGTGGGGTATCAAATGAAAGGCTATAATGAGTAGATTGCAAATATATAACATGTTGCTATATCCGCCCTTCCTATTCAATGTTATTTAAAAAATAAATTTTCGAAAGTAGCGTTTCGAGCATACTTTGCATAGCTGTAGATTGAAAACTTCTGAATTAATATTTAATAAAATACATTCTTATCATCAGAAATATCCTTGTGATTATATTTGTGACCTGTGGTTGGTCCCTTTAGATTAGGAACTAGCTGTCCGCCCGCGGCTACGCCCGCGTTGTTTTTGACTTTTCCGTGCACAGTTTCCCGTAGGATTTGTTATAATAACAAATCCTACGGGAAACTGTGCACGTTGCGTTGTTTTGACTTTTCCGTGCACAGTTTCCCGTAGGATTTGTTATAATAACAAATCCTACGGGAAACTGTGCACGGAAAAGTCAAAAACAACGCGGGCGTAGCCGCGGGCGGACAGCTAGTTCCTAATCTAAAGGGACCAACCACAGGTCACAAATATAATCACAAGGATATTTCTGATGATAAGAATGTATTTTATTAAATATTAATTCAGAAGTTTTCAATCTACAGCTATGCAAAGTATACTCGAAACGCTACCTTCGAAAATTTATTTTTTAAATAACATTGAATAGGAAGGGCGGATATAGCAACATGTTATATATTTGCAATCTACTCATTATACCCTTTCATTTGATACCCCACACGGTTATTTTTTTTTTTTTTTTTCGTCATTTATATGAGGTTTGAGGATGCTCGGCTAGAACGGAAACCTACCACGCTCGCTCGTGGCAACATGTGCTTTTATATAGCTAAAGGTCTCTAGAACACAAATCAATCAACAGTTGGCGGTACGCAAATTTTTTAAACGAATCTCCTCTGAGAGTCCGCTCTATAACGTTTCATTGGATTTATCAAAGGAAATCGGCGGAAATTGTGTGGAGTCACTATAAAAACAATATTTTTTTTAACGAAACGTTCAATAAAGAATATTCAAACATGTTTTTAACAAATAATTTTTAATAAATAATAATTTCGTTGAAAAATAATAATAATTATATAAAATTTACGAAAAAATTACACCTTTCATTTCTTATTTTCCCGATCTGTATATCTCACGAAGGAAACGATGATGATATTCCCAAGGTAGAAGATACTGTTCTTAAACTAAATCGAATATAAAAAAATCGTGCTCGGGCAGACACCCGCATTTTTTTGTCTATTCGGGCCAAAACTAGGGCACAAACTACTGATATAATACTTTTCTTGCGGATTTTTACTACTGAAACAGCGACACATACTACGGGAATTCTTCTGAGTTTCAAACTAGATACTTCGCAGTTGAAAGCTCGTTTCCGTATTAATTAGTTCACAGAGAAACTCTCTTGTGGACACACAGAACTAAGCATGTGACATCGAGTCGGGAGGGAGCGGAATCTAATAACGGAGTTATGAAGTTAGCGGTTCAGCAACTGGCGCGAGACAAACACTCGTAGCCGCGACACCAACGCGCTACGAATTACGTAGCAAAGTGCTACGGCGTAGCAGTGCTCCATGACGACGACGCAGCGCTTTCGTGTGTAGGAAAATGTTTTATTTATTTTTATTGCTATATGTACACAATAATATGTTACATACTTGTGGGGGGATACAGTATTTTGTATTATGCTTTTGGGGACACTTCAGTTGAATTGTGAGTAGATAAGTAGAGGCTGGAGAGTTACGATGAAGACATACTTTACTTTAGAATGACTAATAAAAAAAATAGGGATAACTTTATTAGATGGTAAGACGTTATCAGTTTTTAAATACGTTAGCCGGCTTTAATTTGATAGTATTCCCATTCAACCTTTGTATTCTTTGAAACCGAAAACATGAACCGAATTTTTAAATGTTTCATTTATGAGCGTCTGCTTTATTTTGCGGTTCACAATTAGCTGTGCTTGACCAGAGCACATAACGAGTGTACCTTTTTCTGAGCTTTAATTCCCCCGAGCGTATTGTCGGAGCGCAAAAACAAGCGCGCACTCGCGACATCCATCACAAT
The DNA here is from genome assembly GCA_948473455.1 of Teleiodes luculella. Classification (NCBI taxonomy): domain Eukaryota; kingdom Metazoa; phylum Arthropoda; class Insecta; order Lepidoptera; family Gelechiidae; genus Teleiodes; species Teleiodes luculella. The sequence continues at coordinate 95,036 of OX419589.1, read as the reverse complement.
GTAATAACAGTTTAGCTGCGGGGCGGCGGCGGCGCGTGATTGACGACAGTCCGCGCGGCCGGCCGGGCGGGACGCGGCTCGGTCCACTGGTGCGGTGTGTAAAAGATTCGAGTTTCATAAGAAGAAGACACGATTTTATGTCAAAAAATCTGTCCGTCGACTTCATAATGATGTTATTTTATTTAATTAAATAAGCAGTGATAAAAAGGCTTTTCAATGAAGGTTTTATACATTTTTTAATTATCTTTTTATTTTACAGGCCGAAAATGTTCTAGAGAAACCCTCTCTCTTTTTGGCTTGATGGTAATTTTCGCGTCCGCCGCCGGCCAATTCATTAGTTTTTCCGATGACGTTTATTAAAGTCGTCAAGCGCGACAGCTGATGGCGGCGCGCAGAGCGAGAATGCGGCTGTCATTCAACCATTAGTGGCAAACACTCGGGCAAACATATTACAAAGAAAATACGTTTTCTTTGTCTTTATTAAAATATACATTTCCCGCTGGGCCACTTGTGCCGTTGAACAATATATTTTGGCATCGAGTTGTAATGATTTCAGAAGAGAACTTGAAATATTTAACATTTTCCGTGGGCACCTGAGTCTGGTATATAATATAATCAATTTGCCTGTATTGAAACCAAAAACAGACAGCAAAAAAAAAGTACCTAACAAGCGCACTCGATTTCTACAAAGGTTTGTGGAATGTTTTTTGCAGTTTATAGCAGCTAGTTAGAGGCAGGAAGTTCTGGCTGGCTAGGCACTGCCGAACCAGATAACACAGCGCGCTATAGCCGCGCCGCCGCGGGTGCTCGCGGGTGCTCGCGTGTTCCACAATTAGCCACGTTCCGGACGCCCAAGCGGCGGCAGGGCTGCCAGGCACACACCCAATCTATTGTTTCCAGATTCCTTCTGTAAATTATGGTTTCTTTTTTGATAATTTGGAATTTGTTGCCTAGATGTTTTACTTATTTAAGTAATATGTGAAAGCTGTGGTGACGGAAAAAGTTACAAAGAGAATCGTGGGCGCTCGCTCCAGTAGGTTAGATCGTGGTTGGTCTGGCAGCCCCGGCGGCGGTGATTTGCATCCACCGCACTGCACTTCCGCCACTTTGTTTGCGCCGTCCATCGCACACGCTCTATCTATCTATACCGACGATTACTTACATTGTTATATAATAATATCCTTCTTTTATGTATTAATTTGACAAAACAAATTAAATACACTAACTTTACCGTAACTTTTAACGAGTTGTCCCCGCATATGACAACAACTGCTATATTCAAATATATTGTTGTTGACATTTCTTTATTTTTTCAATATAGACAGCTTGCCAAGTTCAAATAATGAATTAAATTTAGAAATCCTATTAATCAGTACAGTAAATTGAAAAGAAGAATTTATACAGTTTATTTAATTTACTTTGGCTGGTTTTTGGGCCGAAAATGTCTGAGTTTGCTGTTGACTCGAAAAGAAGAAGAAGTACCGTGCAAACTTGTTACCTATTTTGTTATGATTTAACAAAAAAGAGTTTCTATAATACTAAAATCTTGTTTTAAATAAAAAGTTATCAATCAACGAATCAAATTAACGTCAATAATTGAGTCTGCACTTTTAAATTACGCTATTTATAAAGTTGATCTAAAAATGATATTCCGGTAAAATCTTAGCTGGACTCTAACTTTTAAAACATTAAAACTGTTTGACGCAGTAAAAATTTTAGATTTTTATAACAGAACCGCATTCATTTGCCACTCAAAGCGAATAATTTCGTTCAGTGCGCCGGAGAGAAGAATTTATTTGCTTTTCCGTGACTAGCGCCTCATTACGATGCAATTATTCTCTCGAAGGCGACCGTCCCACGTTACATAAAATTACGTTAAAATAAAAAAATGGTAAAGACTTTTGCTTTCAGCAAATTTATTACAGCGAGTGTCATGTAGAAGGTTCCATCAAAACAACTCCGTCATATAAAGAGAAGAGCGTAGTGGGAGTTATAATGGAGAGTTATTATAAATGTATGTATGTGGACTGTGGACGTCTTTCGGCTGAGATGATGATGATGATGTATGTAAAATTATTATTTATTTTTTTGTATCTGTATAGTATATTAAATGTATTTTACATGATACATTTAATATGCATATTTTTATGTAGTATATTCTTTAGGTAATGTCTGTTTATCGTGTTTCCTTTTCGATTAGCACTACTCCATGCTTCTTCATTGTTTTCCTTTAAGGATACTCTAAGGTCTCTTACTTTAATACTCTAAGGTTGTCTGGAAGAGATCGCTAAATAGCGATAAGACCGCCTTTGCGCACATTTTATTTTTACAATATTATTATGTGTAAGCCATAAAGAATTACTTACTGACTTACTTAAAATAATCTAATGTCCCCAAAAACAAAGTGATACCTACTTATAATCAATTTTACTACAACTGGTGCTCGGCAATATTATATCTCAATAAAATAGTTTGATAAGACGCTGATGATATAAATACGAATTGACAAAACTGTTTCTAAAGTGGGTTGGTTTATAGTCCACACGGTAAGAAAAAGAAGTATGCGGCGTGTTTATTCACCTCGTGGATCCATTAGGTGTCGGCGGAGGCGACCCGACACCGGCGCAGCGCGGCGCGGCGCGGGCGCGGGCGGCTGATTGCGAGGGCGCCTGCTACTGTCCAACCATCGACGGGGAGACTTTCAAGACCTGACTTCTTCGTGTAAAAATAAAATTTTGTAACCTTACGATACCTATCTTTATTATATAAGTGCCGTGTCTTTATCATAGAAATATAAATAACTAGCTGTGTGGCTACGTACGCGTTGTTTTTTGACTTTCCCGTGCACAGTTTCTCGTAGAAATGAGATATTTTGCCATGGTGAAAACTATCTAGGATGTTGACCATGTGCCACCATGTAAAATTTTATTCAAATCGGTCCAACAGTTTCGGAGATTAGTCCGTAAAAACAGAGAAACAAAAATATCCATAAAAATGTCTAGATTATGTTCTATATCACTTCTTACATCCCCCTTACTCGGTTTTGAATTATTTTTTCTGTAGTCTATATATATATATTATATAGAATAGAATAGATGATTACTATACGTTACCGATTGCCGATCCATGAGCTACGACACGGATGGAAGAGCTGGTGATTGCGACGCGCGGCGGTGTTATAGTCAATATTGTTATACAATTTCCCCCTCTTCCTTATCTCATCTCCCCGCGGCCGCGACGACGCAATTTTTGTTTGATCGTCGATTCATATTTTGATTAAAGGTTTTTGGTCGTAAATTTTCATTTAAATAATAAATAGATCAAACAATTTTGTGGAGAATCGAGTGAATCAGCGCGCTGGCCTGTCAGCTATCGAACCTCACAAGTACTCTCAGTGTTTATTCGCAGAACGGCGTTTATGTTAATATTAAGTACTCTTGGCTCAGGTCCAACAGCGATAATTGTTTTTTAACCAGGCATACTTTAACAAACATTACTTGTATTCATAAAGTATCTATACATTTTATTTATTACTACAAAAAAGTAATTCAAATGCAGCGACTCTAGTTTCAATGAGTTTGTGCTCGACACCGACATTCAGTTTCCTTATTATTTTGCGCTGTTTTATAAAGTAGGTATATAATTTTTCCGTAAATAAATACCAGTGTCAGTCTGCTCCTCGCTGCAGCGCTGAAAGCGGAAAATTCCGCCGCGGGCGACGACGCGCTTAATGCAATCACAAACACACCTCTGATGTGGAAATGTAGCGCCGCGCCTGTTAGCAAGTGTCTGTAGTGTACATAGTCTTTGATGAGTAGTTCTTCGTTCAGAATTGTTATCAGTGAAGTAGATGTTACTAAACAACTTTCTATTTTATTATTATTCACTCCCTTAATAGTAGTACTTTCAGACATTTATTTAAAAAGAAGTGAAATGACCCTGTGCTACTCATTATGACTGGGAGTTGCGTTGCGCCGTAAAGGCGGGCATCAACTCGTATGGGAGTGATAGGTGATTGAGCGAGCGCAGTATCGGAGGCATAAAGCGCTCGGAGCGGCGGCGATAACGGTGATTACAGGCCGCGACGACACGAACAGCCCGCTTTATGGCGCGCGCTCACTCGATGACACACAGATATCGTTAACTACCATTTCATTATTGATCATCAGCTTCACATTATGATATGTCTTCACATTATCATATGTCTTTTTGTATCTGTTTGGTATAGTAGACTTCACTTGTGATTCTGCCAAAATCTGAATACCACAAATTATAGAGTAGGTATTAGGATACGTATAAAAAAGAAATAAAATCGCTCTTCAAAGATTTGGTTGGCTTGCAAACTCACAAAGCAAAGTGTGTACATTTATTTAGGTTAATTGAATCGGAGTGACAGATTCGTAATGTATTATACCATTAATTAACTCTTCACCTCATGTGATATGACCTTTAAGATGGAACAATTGAGTGTTCATAGACAACCGGTGCATTGCATGGGCAGCGTGCGGGCCGCGTCCTTGCCCCACTGTCCGCATAGCGCGGGCGGGGGGGTGATGGGCGGATGGGGGGGGACACAATCAATGCTCCCCGCCCGCCTCCCCCCGCGGGCCGCGCGCCAAGCAGCGTGACTCGCTACCGCAAGCGACGATTACACATACTTCCCTATAGGAGATCGCATAATTATGAACACATACTAAAAGTTATCTTATAAAGTTGGAAACCTTTATTTGCGTAGAAACTACACACAGGGTACTATTATTTATTCTGTGACACAGGTGATGGCTAAGCTAAGAAATAGCTGGCCTTGAATACGAGTCAGCTGCGGATAAGCAATCTGATACCTAGTCAACCATTTACGAGAGGGTCTCTCTAGGCTCCTTGAGATTATAAATAATGTGGTATTATACCTACCTTGTGATAAAGTAATTTCATTTATGGATTCGCCTGTAATGACCTATCTGTATGTAAGTAGAAGTTTCTAATTTCACGTGATCTGATTAAATTCGTAAATTACTGCTCGCGTTTGCGGTATTAATCCAGCGTCACTACTGGTGGAAATCCATTACTGCAATAACATTTTAATTAAGGACTTATTGTATTTTTTGTATAGATGTTGATGTACAATTTTAAGAATATTTTAACGAGAGAAAAGTTTTTTGCGAGATGTAGGTGAATGTTCTGAACCTAATGAAACGAAAAAATAACTATCGAGACTGGCATTTTCATTTTATTAAATTTAAACAAAAGAGTGGTAGAAATGATTGATTATATAGTAGCATAGCAACACTGATTCTTTTTAAATGTGTTAATAAACTGCAACACTAAAACGTTCGCGCATTTCAAAAATTTATTGTAACTTAGTCTTTAGTATGTAAGAATGGCATTTCTCTGTATTTTTAATGAAGCACAATGCTATAATTTTTTTAAATTATTTTTATACCGCTCAAAGTTCAAAGTATTTATTTTTACTTTAGGATATTTACATCACTTAGTTAAGTCGAGGTGAGTTCACAATTTGGCTGTCTTCTGCATTGTTCCGGTTGCGGTGCACAGTCTTCTGCACCGCAACCGGAACTATTCATTTCATTTGTACATGTAAATGGACTTACCTCAGCGCCATTACTATTAGGTTTTGGATATCGATATTTCATTCTCATCACTATGTACTACATCTTACTTTGTTAAAAAAAACAATTTCTTTAAAAATAAAAAAATAATGAAATGGTTTGTTTAAAAAATGAAACCTTCTATAAGGACCATTAAAGATATTTAATTTGTTTTTATTAATAATGTGCAATGAACATGGCACAACACAATGCTTGCCTATCTAACTGTAGAAGTTTGTTCTGATCAACCAACAACTCTAATTGGACTATTATTTCTTTGCTAATTTATCCTTTGTCAATCCGAGAATTAAGTGGAATTAAAGTTGTGACAAAGAAGTCGTCAAACAAAACTGTGCAAAAGGAAAATGAGCGAGGGCGAGCTTACATTGCTAGCACGTAAAGTGTTCCGAAACAGAACAACGTGCGCACAGACGTGAGGGGGGATAGAGGGGGGAGAGGAGAGGGGAAATAAATGACACACGTTAAACAGACGGGAGCTCACAGATTTCAACTTTGATCTAATACTAAAACTCAAAAGTTACCTAATTGTTAGTGACTGATTGCATTTGCAGAGCCATAGTATAGTTCTTAAATCATCGCATAGTTATTTAAATGTTTTCGGAATTATGGTGCACAAGTTGTTTAAAGATGATAATATCATTATTATTTTCATGTAAAAGAATATAATGTTGGGTTCTAACTTTGCAGACAATCTGTAGCCGCTACGCCACCAGCGATTCAAAATTACTATCAACTATACAAAATACGTGTAGACAAATACGCGTACCAAATAAGCACGTGTATAAAGGAGCCAGTGCGTGAAACGCAGCGTTGTGTTTACTTTGTTTGTGGGCGAAACAGCCGACAACATGATCGCCCCATATCCCCGCCCGGCGTCGCGGGTTGTACGTGCTACGAGCTACGGGCTACGGGCTACGAGCTACGGGCTACGGGCTACGAGCTACGGGCTACGGGCTACGCGGCTACGTACGACACGACAACTTTTTTTATGGGCCTCGCCGGCACATGTTTTCGCGCCGTGATTCCGTCTGTTCACTCGACTAAACTTTTTCCCGACATAAAGCGGCGCGCTCGCAGCGGACGCGATTGCGAATGAAACTGGTTTTCAGTGCGAACAAACTAATGCAATCAAAACTTGGACTGAAATGCTAAAGCTAAATCTACCTGGTCGGAAATTGTGATATTTGCTGTTCTTACTTGAATTAATCATAACGATAGGCAATGTGAAGTCAGGTTGAATACATTACCTATACCTATTAATATTGTTAAGTACGTGGGATTTGGTTTAAGAGTCCAATAACTCTATTTACAGGAGTCGCAGGGTCGTTCATAGTCCGTCGGACACTATTTAAAAGAATATCACTCAACCCAGCCTTATTTGGTCAGGCCTTGTTTAAGTGTTCGATCGTAAGAGCTTCGAATAAGCCATATAGAAATTCTATAGAGAGACTATAAATATTCTCAGTGTAAAGAAAATAGGCATGCCCAGCTGCGAGATGTTAAAGTTAATAAAGTAAGACAAATTAAGTATTCAATGATATTGCAAGTGCTGCTATAAATTATGAAACAGTGCTCAAGTGGCGGTAATGTGGAAGTTCTCGGTTACTGCGCGAGTCCCGTGACAAACTGCCCGCGGCCGCGCGCTTTCCGAGGGACAACTTTGCTTTATTTTTTCACTCTTAACCACAATTAATACCTTTTTATTTCCTTTTAGCCCTAACGGCCGTCAGCTCTACGTGCTATGTGGCTCACTCATGTCAAATTTGGTTTGTCATCGACTCTCAAAGAATAAGTTTTACGAAATTTTGAGTGCACCTTTTTGTTAAACTCAGCTTGTTAAAAGTTTGTTCTATGTAGTTTTATGAAAAGTACTGTTTTTTAGTAGAGTAGCTTTTACTAATATTGTGAAATTAATTCTTATAATATGTATTTTATTTAATAAACCTAAAACTATCGAGGTATTTATGATTTTGAAAGGGGTTTATCAATGTTTATTTCTTACTATTATTTTGATAAGTAATTCTTTAAACGTAGAAATTGATACACGTTACTAAGATAAAAGCCTGTAACAAACAGAATAGCATGTATGTAGCCCCCCACGTATTAGCAAAGCCTTGCGCCCGCCGACAGTTCCTCGCTCTGGTTGGATGTTGGCGGCCGGCCAAACTGCAGCTCCCGCGCTGCCGGCACTTGACTCCAGGTGATACACGCGCGACGTGCTATACTTCTACCAGAACACTGTTTGAAGAAAAAAAGGAAAACTGATTTTTCTTAAAGTTGCACTGATTTTGAAGACAGTTTTTTTTTCGGATAAATGGGAACATTATTTTTAAATAACACACTTTCCACCAATTTATCATGGTTGAATAATTTATGGGGAACATCGTTTAAATGGGACCGTGCAAAGGGAGAGCCACTCGTAATCGATACGTTGCGGTGAGCCCACGCGCCGCACTATTGCAAATAACCTGCACGAGCAAATAAACACGCGCCAATATCGCCCAATATGCCGTGTAATGTACCAACCCACTACCACACACTGTCTACATATGCGGGTATAAAGGTACGAGTCCTGATTCTAGCATTCATGTATATATTTCAATTTAAAACATAGCCTAGTCAGTCGGTCCCGTTATTTTAGTTAGTTCTGTATTCCTGAACTTTAACTATTTAAACAGTATAGGCACTGTACGAATGTATGTAAACAAAACAGCAATATTAATCGAAAATAATGTATATTTCTTACTAAATTTTGTAGTAGCAATCCATGAATTTCTTGATTCATAGGAGGCATGGTGTAGGGAATGTAAGCGTAAAGTTTAACTAAACTTTTTGAATTAAAGATACAAGCATGATGATTTCTGACTGCCGGAATCAGGGACATTATTACCTGTCTGTGTGTAAGTCTGCTCAGCAATGTAATGTGAGTTGTGAGTCGTACTTCAAACGACGACGACACGTCTCCTCACAAGGCGCGAATAATTTGTATGCAAAATAATCTAGCCTTATATAAAACAGAAACGTATAATTAATTAAGTAGATCTTAAAGTATATTAATTTTAAAATACTTGTTCTACTTGCTAAAAATGGTGCTTGCTTAGGTTCCTTTGATATTACTACAACTATGCTTTTACCCTATGTTGTTCATTGTGTATGATGAAAAGGAGAAGCTCGAGTTTAAAGTGTGGTCTCTTGTTTTGTATATCTTTACCTACATTTCTACTGAAATCGAATGCATTCAAAGAAAACTACTAGACAAACAGACAACATTAACCTACGAGAGGGTGTTTCAGCAGTTTACGTTTACATTCTGAAACGATAATAAATCAAAAGGACAACACTCATTCTCACATTGCAATCTTTGTTCATCTGTACAAAAGCAACACTCTACGTGATCGATATCCACCTCATATGACGGTATATTTTTTGCTTCCTGGACGGTGCGAAAATAATTAAAGTTCTTTTCTCCGGCATCCGGGACGAGAGGTCGCGCGGCCCTGAATGATAAATGAGGGATAAAAGCCTGCAGCCGCCGCGCCCTCTCTAATCTCAACTGTCGCAATTCTTCACGATTCACTCCCGATGAACGGGGAGCTCTCCCCAACACTTTAAAACTTTGTAAAGTGTTTATGAACTTCAACGGTAAGTAAAGTGAAGCGGAACGATGATGGAATCCGAAGGAATTCCTAATTGCCTTAACGTGTCTCATCTAAACCCTTGTATAGTATTATTAGGTAAGTATATTGCCTGGAATATATTCTGTGGCTACTGGTTACTAAATGACCTTATGTCCTCCTTCACGATGTTTTTCAGTATCAACGCGCTAGGCCGTGGTCCCTCGAGCCGCCCCTAGACGCGTTGGTATATGACATTTTTTGGGGTAGAGTCTTCCACTCCCCCGCAAGTCCGGTGACGCTTGATTGGTCGTACTTTTTCGACACAAGCATAGGGCAAATAAAAAAAAACCTCATGTCAGCTCTTCTTCATCTCGCGTGTGGCGTATAATTTCCTCGACTAATCTTACTTATCCTGGTGTCAAAGTCACTAAGCCCCTTTTGAACTCCGACTACAATGAATAATAAGTAACAAAGTATGAAAATAATGTAATATATAGAGAATAACCAGCCACTATGCTTAGCTTTCGTGGACTATAAGAAAGCTTTCGATTTGGGCAGTGTTGCAGCCTCTTCAGAGGTGCCAAATTGACTACCGGTATATTGAGGTGCTGAATGGTTTGTACGATAATGCCACTATGTCAGTCCGCCTCCAGGATCAGAACTCCAGACCAATCCAGCTGCAGCGAGGTGTAAGACAGGGAGACGTTATTTCTCCGAAACTCTTCACCGTTGCACTGGAGGATTTCTTTAATCTTCTGGACTGGAAAGGACATAGCATAAATATAAATGGCGAGTATGTACTCACCTACGGTTTGCCGACTATATCGTGGTCATGGCTGAAACCTTGGAAGACTTCGGCACAATGCTCGATGACAATATGATATTTATTGCAATAATGGAATATACGCCGGCTGTTTTGTATTTACATGAAATTGTTACAAGTATGACAAATGTTTTAGATGTCCCAGGAAAATAGATGGCTCACAAACAATCTGACTGATAGACATTTTATCAAAATGAAGTAGTCTGTATGTTTTAGCGAAATTACACTCAATTATGGAGTAATGCGGGTCGCGACTGCCGCTAAACAAGCTGATTGTTGTCGACGCCCCACCCCTCCCCTCCTCGCCGCATTGGCACCCCCTCAGACACCCTCGCAGCTCCAAGTTCGCCAGCTGAAAGCAAAACTTACTCAAACAACTGTGAATTCGGGTTCGTCCCCGAGCTTACCGTTCCCCGAGCTTACCGTCCCGGAGCTTACCGATTTGTAATTATTATAAAAAGTCGATTAAAATTACAATCTTGCTTTAAAGTACTATTAGCAGCAAAAGTGCAAAGTCGAATTTTATACTTTATAGGAATAAATAATAAGTTCTAGATCGCGATTAAATAATCACGTTTATTAATCTGCTGGTGTATTATCACAGGTTTTAATCATCACAATAATTTGTTTTTTTATTAATAATGATGGCAATTATTATCTTAAAAATATGGTTTTGCTATATTTAATTTAATAGTTACACATACAATTTTAGTCCTATAACTTTCATCATTAAGTTCACATAATTCTGCCTGCAGTAACCAAACAAACACATTTCATACCTACTTTAAAACACTTTTGATGTCTATTGTACAAATTGAAAATAGTAGAAAAAAAAACAAAATAAAATGTAATCAATTTTATCAAAATCGGTAAGCTCCGGGACGGTAAGCTCGGGGAACGGTAAGCTCGGGGACGAAACACACTTTCACCGCATCTAAATCGAATTCGTCTATATATTTTGTAATAGGAACAGACTACCAATATTATTATATTCAACAATTACAAAGTTATCCTAGAATTTTCTTTTGACTACATTTAAATGTAAAATCACGCGTGTAAAGAAAAATAACAATTGGAAATAGCGAAATCTCAACGGTACTAATAATTTACTTTTAAAATTTGTATTCTTTAACTATTTAAAGTTCGGGCTCGAGCCTAAACTGAATTGATAATATTAATCGAGAAATTGAAATTAGTTACGTTACGACTGTATAATTAAGGGTAAATTGGAACGTATCTTTTATGTTATTACATTGAAAGCCTGAAAAATTCATACCTGATTATACAAAGATCGTAATTGAAAAGCCAAGTGCCTCACTTGAAGCAAACTCGGAAAAATAGAGGCGAGAGACAATGGCGGCGCGGGCGTCACTCCAGCCGCTCGAGATCGAGAGTGCATTCAGGAGCGAGCAGCTCCTATCGCAAGACAAGACTCTTCAAACACTTCCTTCACCTCACACAATTATAAGTAGCTAGGTACTTCAGCTCTTCAATTGTGTCATAAAATATACTAATCTCCTATCCACAACTTACTTTTCCTCTTGAAAATTACACGACGGAGGTTATTTTGATTGTGTTGCAAAGTTAACGTAGAGCATCATTATTGCTTAGGGAGCTTAGGGTAACGACCGGCTTTATTTTCAATACAGTACCATTTATACCTATTGTGTTTAATAGCCATATCAGAAGATGACGACGGCTCAATAGTTCTGACACGGGGGTTAGTGAAGTTAACTTAGAAACCTGTCACAAGCAAGTTAGAGAAAATGATCTCAGAGGGGTTACTGAAGTTAACTGTAGATAGAAGTTAGTCTGTAAAGATCACAGTATCAGAGCCAGAGCGGGTGATGAGCACACGCGTCCGGCGGCGCGGGCACGCTTGTCACGGCACGCGGCGTACATACACACCGACGAGGAAATATCATGGTTACGTATTAGAAAATCAAAACTTCATCGAGCAAATTTCAAAATATCAACAAACAAATGAACAAATTTTAAAATATTAATGGTCATCTGACCAAAAGTTCAACTGACCAAAATCTGGAATATCAACGTTTAAATTATCTATGAGACTATAGGCCAAATCGTTCAAAGGTTAAAAGGATTTTTGTTTCATTTATTAATAATCAACTGGTTTCACTGCAAGAAGTAAACATAATTATCCTTTTATTAATAAATTAAATAGCGAATAACGCCTGTCTAATAGAGAAAGCCTTATAAGTTTACACAAAATGTCCAAGGTTAGTACATAACATCATATTTATCATAAAATCCATGGTGTTTGAGTGTTTTGTATAACCAAAATTGCCTTATTACCTATATGTTACCGGCCAAACCCAACTTTAGGGCAAACTAGTTTTGCCTAGGCTAAACTGGGTTAGGTTAGGTTTGTTTAGGTTCATGTGTAACCTAACACGAAGGGTATGGCGAGCGATCTGGGCTCGCTAAGCTCGCCCACATCGAATCTATACTATCCGAAGTAGGGGTGCCCTGAACTCCCGTGCTCGCTTCGCTCGCACCCGCCTGGTGCATTAATTTAGCGTAGACCCTAAGACCTAGGTAAATGTTTATAATTGCAAACTAACTAATTATTAGACTGTGGAAGGTAAACAAAAAACTGAAGAATAACATTCGCGATAGTGAAATTTGACTAGGAATGATTTGGCACTTTAAATTTTAATCAAGCCACTTTTGGTCAGTCGTCCATTTGATGACACATACATTTGGATTATAAGATTTTGCTAAATAAAACATTTGGTTCTTTAAATTTTGTTATTTCAGTTGTTGTCCTTTTAAAATTTGCTCGATGATGTTTTGATTTTATAATATGCAACCAATATCATACAGCCCACAACTTTGAGCTGATAACTTTAGTAAGAACATGCAGTTTAAAATGGCGCGGTGCGGCGGCGGCGTGGCGTAGCATGATAGCAAGTAAAATATTAGGTACAGACAGAATCAAACTTTCAAGTGAAACTTTTATGACGTACCTACATTTTTGAAGGAGATACGTAATAATAATTTTGATACAAAGAAAAAATCTATAACTAAAATAAATGAGGAATAGAATAACTACCTGCAACAGGAATCAGAATTCTACCACTGTTCTTAACTTTGGAATTAAACAATCAACACAAATAAGCTTTATAAAAGAAAAATAATGTTTGGATTATATGCAACAGGCGAATAACGTTGAACCGCAGAGATGAGAGTAAATCGTTAACGTTTCCAATTAGTTTGAAGATGCCGGCGCGAGTTTTAATTGCATTAGTTCTCACTCCTAAATGCTCGGAGCATGTGCGGTCGCGCCGATACTGTCACACGGCCTGCAGAGCGCTCCACTGCCACTATTTCATCAACAATCATTTCAACCTTAGAGTATAAATAGAAAAAATTCTGCAACTTATTCAAAACAAAACAACTTCATAGTAATTCTTAAAACTTTCCGTTGTGTACATTATGTAGAAGGCGTAGTATACGTTAGACAGCGCGTAGCCGCGTAGCTAGAGTAGCTACTCTCTGTAGCAAAACACGTAGCGCAAAAGTACATGCTACGAAGAATAGTTCATCCGTTCACTTTTCACTTTAGATAATTCTATTCTCTAAAATGTATCTATTTTTTAAATTATTTGTGTTATCAACGTTATCAAACATATACACAATAAAAATACAAATATACACTTAAACCACCTTAAACTTACTTGCTAGGCACCGGCAACCACAAATTACTAACAAAAGTTTGGTAGTTTGAACGGTAGGAGTAGGTACATGAAGCTTACTAGTGTAACGAGGTGCATTGCATGCTACCTCGTTGCCTCTTTCTACTTTATTTCTCATCTCATTTATCATTTCTTTCTCTAAATTTGAATATTTAATTTTGGAATTCATTCAAAATCATCCGTCAAATCATCCATTTTTATTTTCACTTCTCCTATATCTATCAAACCTGTAACTAGGTCTCTTATCATGTTTTAACTTTAAAAATTCAATAAATGTATTTCTACTGTGATTCGTGAATAAAACTTTCTAATTCAGTGCTAGTGGATCAAGTTTCAATTACCACTTCTTAGCTTTCGACGAGGAAGCTTTCGTTGAGCTTACCACTACCTTATGAGTTCACGCCGCAGGCTCGCCCAGGAGCAAGGCGAGCCGCGGGTGTGACACTAGTATACTAAAAATTGATGTTATAAAGTGAGATTAGCATGATCTACATAAAGATCTATTTGTTTATTTTACTACAATATTTATAATAATATAGATATACACAGAATTTATCTTAGGACTGAGATATTTTCCATTGCTGTAAATAAATTTCTTCTAAACTTACCTTCGCTTATGGACAATCTACCTTTATGTTTGACTTAAATTCAAAGGGCTAAAACATGATTAAGTATGTAATATATCGAATCGTGAACCGTTTTATAAAAATTTTGTTGTTAAAACAAGATGGGTTTATTATTTACTATAGAACTTTTTATATGGTAGACGGATGCAAAAAATAAATGAAAAAATATATATTTACTGCGTATCCTATGTAAAAATCTGCTTCTCCACATCACATTTTATTCTTTCAAAATGTAACTGAAAACAAACCTCTCGATTTGTCTCCTCTCGTTTCCCGGCTGTGATCGCCGTTATCTTTCCGCTTATCGTCTCGATCCCCCCCCCCCTTCCTTCCCTATCCCCCCCGTTATCGCCGTGGTTTTATGTGCCCGCAATATTGCCGCGTTCAATTATTACACTGTAATACGGCATTCCATCGATCTTTATACGACACGCCAAACGGCGATTTGTCTTCAAGAACGCCGTGTTGAAGGCGAACAATGCCACATTGCAATTTACCGCTTCCTTTTGTTTTGCCAGTGTTGCATTTAGAAGAATTTTAATAATGAAGCTACAAGGTTTTTATTTTGTTTTCAATAACTATGTATATTTAAAAGTCCTTGTCTAGGAATAGTAGGAATTGTTTCATGTCTGCGTCACCTTTTCTGCCTATGAATTTTAAATTACAGAATTATATGTCGGCGCGAAATCTGGCGCCTCGCTTCTCCTATTGGAATCTTAATTACCCAGTTCTCACGAATGATTGTTTATGTTAAGGGCTTATTGCACAGGACGTGTGTACATGTAATACCTTGACATCACTAATTTGGTATGTTGCTGTACGTAGCCGTGGGTCGGCTCTTTATGTGGGTGGTAAAAATTGTTTACATCTCAAGTTGTGAGAGGGGATAAAAAGCTAGAACCGTCACTCTGTCCTCAGCCTTTACCAAGCGCGGATTCTCGTTATTTAGTTATGTCGCACCCGCGGCTCACCAGGTCCTGGGCAAGCCAGCGAGTGCGAACAAGTTAGTTGTTAGCGAGAAGTAGGAGAAGGAGACTGTACGTTTTAGAAGTGAAACACAGTAACAGTTGTCTTTTGCTTAATACAGTACTGTGTAATTTAAAATTGGGTCTGAAAAAAAAAAAAAAAAAATTATAGAATTAACATGAAAAATGGCCCTTTAAACTAGATGTAAAGGGGAAGAGAATACAAAATGGACAAAATGACATGACGAATGAATTCCAAAATTGAGTAAGTATTCGAATCCAGACGAAAAAGAAATGGTAAATGTGATGAGAAAAAGGTGGCATGCAATGCACCTAGTTACAGTTAAAACAAAGACTTTGTAAAATTAATTGTGTTAGATTTTATTTGGACATTTTCATTCGTTTAAGTTTAGTTGGACATTATTACTGATTTATAAGTTTGGACAGCAACAAAATTGTAAAATTGCGTTGCACGTTTTACTTATCGCCTACAAAGTGAATAAAGTACTGTAATCAATCATGCAAAACCCGTGTGAGAACGTTCGAGAGCCGGCCGTTCCGACGTATACCTATTTAACTTCATACACATCCATATATCGCTAAGTTTTGTTTTATGAAGGACAGAGTCAAATTTAATAATAAAAATTATGTTTGTAATGGTCAGGGAAATGCTGAAATATAATTATGTATTAAATATGTTTTACCGACCTCTGTGAGCGAGGCGGGGAGGCACGCGGCGACCGCTCTGGCCCGGAGCAATCATTGTTTAATCCGCTCATTATTTCAATGAAAATTTACGTACAACGACCTCCATCTACATACAAATTGCGGATCAAACAAAAATCGTGCCTTGATGAGAACCGGGGGGAGGGGTGAAGTAAGGGTCAGGTGAGGGGGAGGGGGGCGTGAAACCAATACTGTTGTTATTAGATGAAACCGAAGAGTTATTGCTATCACTCGCGTTTCATTGTCACAGTGTTTTCAGTACCTTTTTCCTTCCGTGCAGAAAAAAAAGGTGTAAACATTTTTCATATGAAAACGTTGAAACTTGTTCTTTATGTATTAAGTAAGTATAGTTGCGGACTTGAATGCACGTCATTTGAGGTCTGTTCACCCCAGAGCGGCTCATAACCTGCCGATATGGAGGTGTCCTATCAGCTTGCGCCGGATATGTCCCTTTTCGAGCACCAACAATATCACCCCCGCCGCACACTAATGGACTCATCCAAGATAAATTGCAGCGCGCGCGATCCTGGCGCGATCACTACCATCCACTTTATAGTCGTATTGTAAATAAAAAATGTTCTATAATGTGTCACGGCCATTTAATGTACTATTTATCATTGCTTTGTTACAATAAACATAATTAAATTACCTTTAACAGAAGCACTTGATAAACAACATCTTCAACATGGCTTTTACGCTTGTGAAGTACCTACTCGTACAGTCCGGTTGAATTGAGCACTAAACTAACACAAAACAAAGCCTCGTCATAACAACCGCTCACAGTATATCTTATACTTAGTGTACTTTGAATACCATTTATTTATTATATTGTATTGTAATTTCTTCAAGAAGTGTGATGTTTCCGCTCAATAACAGAAACATGAAATTTAAATTAACTGCATAGCAAATTAAAAACCTGATTGCACAAAATAAAACAGAAGCTTATTATTTGACGCTTTTTGTTTTAAGATGTTTTGTTTAAAATATCTTGGTATGCAGTTTATAATAGCGCCAGTTAAAATATAGTTGACTCAGTCAACCTACTCACATAGTACCTCAATGTGAAGGATTGGATTTAGAGGTAGATGAGAATGTGTAGTCTGTGTTATTATATAAGATATAAAAGTAATAATGTCTATTTGCTCTATCTTTTTAATATTACCTTTTATATCATAATCTGTGAAGATCAAACTTGGCCAGAAGGCGACCACGTTTTAGTTTGTTAGCACTTTAAATAATTATTTACTTTAAATAACGTGTTCAAACGTTATATGAAGTAAATATTTTTTTGCGCCAATGAAATTTAAAACCACGTAATTTGAATTATTCTCTTTTTCAACTATCTCAGTGACTATAACTAAGCTTTATGTAGGCATGTGGGTAAAGAAAATATGTTCAGGTAAAAGGGTTTGTTATTATTCCTGTTCACATCGAAAACATTTGACAAAATTCTAGCTGCTTACAACCTAAGTTTGACAACTTTCCTTAAAGATAATACAAGCCAAGGAACCAACTTGTTTCTTGCAAAGTTTGATGGGGAGGAGATTACACACTCGTAAAAGCCGTTTTATTATCAATCGGCGCTAAACTTTCTGATCATGATGAAAATTTATGTAACGCTACAAAGAAGACAACCACAAAATGAAATGTGGAAAGTTTTCAAATTAATTTAGTTTTGTAGAAGCGAGTTTGGTTCGCCGCCTCGCTCGGGCCGGATGTATCGGCGCGCCTGCGGGAGCGGGAATGCGCCTCGCGAACGTCATAAATGTCTGCGCTAAGTACCGCTGTGACATGTCCGTTCGCCTCACTATAGTGTTACTTAGCGGAAACATTGCCCACAAAATGGCAGGGAGGAAATATCACAAAAGGAGAGGCCTTTCCTTAATATTACTTTCATTCTCTACTTCACAAAGGCTCTCGATCATTTATCGCAGGTTCCTTTCCAAAATCAAGGAAATGTGAATATAATGAAGACGTTTTGACTAATGGCCGAGCGATCAACGACGGAGCCCGTTGCTATCGAGCTTCGTACATGTCAGCATACGAATAATATTAATTGTTATTATACATAGGTTAAACTAATGCTTTTGACATGATTAGAAAATAAAATATTTGCTTATTATCGTTCGAAGATATTTTCTTTACTGTACAGTAGCCAGCCCATGCGGTTGGACATGTTGACCTTGAGAGCCCGTATTCCGTAGCGGTAGGGGTGAATTTTGTGGTGCGATTGTCCAACCGCATATGCTCGCTTCTGTACACAAACAAACAGAAAAAACAAGTACAGAAGGAAAAGTGTAAGTATACAAAGGTTAACTCAATTTATGAGTTCTGTACCAGCTATGTGAATGAGTGTATTCCAAAATCCGAAAACTTCAATCAGTGGAGACCAGAGAGATGTATGGTATGGTAGGTATACCACACATTGGCATGTTCCGTCGCTCTCAGCAAATGGGATGATGATAGTAATGTATGCCAAGCAATATAAATAACGAATATTGTATTAATATTTCATAAGTCGGAAGTGTCTTCCTTGGGCGCTCGTGAGCGTGCGACGTGTGAATTATTGAGACGTTTAGCATCCGCGACACGTCAATTCAGTAATTGCGAGTGCGGTGCGCTCTCTCGCCGCGCCGCCGCCGCCCCGCCGTAACTTATATATGTCGGAGATTGAAGCCAGATTGATCGTTTAAATCGATTGTAAACATCGATGACAGTTTTTATTTTACTTTCTCGAGTATCAGAGGGTAGAATCAATATAGTTGACCGGTGTGAAGTTGGCGCGGTGACGTTTGGCAGGAGGCCCTATTACCGGGAGTGGGAATGGGTGGTTCACTCGCATAAATAGCGCTGCTCAAGGCGGGCGAGCTCTCTGGGTAGATCTGCAGCCGCGTTGATAACTTTGTGTGTCTGAGAGTGTGATTCTGGTGGACGTACTGGTCCGGTGTGTTTTGTGATGTGTGATTCGATGTGTGATCTGGATGTATGTTGAAATAATGGTTGTTGGAATATTGTTTGTACCACAGTCCAGTGGTGTCTGTAAACCGTGAGTAGAGTGATCTAATTATCGTGTCGCTAGCAAGGTTGGCTAGGTTCTGTATTCGTATGGTGTTAGCTATGGCATTGTTATCATGACCGCGGGTAGAGTAACTGTAATATGGTCGAGTTACATAAGGTCGGGCGGGGAGGCCCCTTGGTTGGCCAGTTTGTAATTGTTCAGTGTTTTCCATGCCAGTTTCCCCTTATGGCATTTTGATGGTGCTCGGATCTACCTAAACCCCTTTTAGGGATTGATTAGGTCCCGATCGTTCATGATAACAAGCAACCGAGTCGATGGTGGTATAGTCTGTTTCAATTGTAACGACATTCGATATAGTTGGTAAAGTCTGTTTCAATAGTGATGACAAATTGGGGTAGTCCTGACAAAGATAGTGTACGATGGTTCTCTAAAAGTTATTGTAGCATACGCCCACGCTCAGTGTGTTTCCGCGTGTAGCCCTTTGCGGGTTTCCTTTATTTATTTGCTTTCCCCACCACCGTTTTGTCTCCATTTCCGACATCAGAAGTGGGATAAAGGACCCTGTATTCTAAAGAATTTTCGGGATTAGGATCTGCAGACTACGGAATAAAGGATCAGCAGTTGGTAGAAGTTTATTTTTCAATCGATCTTTGGAACATTTTTATTGTAGGTAGAATTTTTTTTATTAAGCTGTGTCCGAATTGTCGATATAGTCAAGATTTTTGAGTGTCAAATATTCGAAGTGATTGATCAGATGGATTAATTGAGATTTTTCTGATTGTAAAGCGAGTGAAGTAAAATCGGTTTTAGTCGTGATAGTTAGAATCAGATTCAATTAGTGTTTTTTTTTAACGGTATTCTGGGGTAACGTATACGCCGATTTATACTAGGTGCGGTAGTTATGTTTTGATTCATTTTAATAAGATGTGAGTGCGTCAAGTTTTATTGTGTTTGTGTACCAATCGTTATCGTTAACGTAGTCATGATGTTGTACGCCAAATAATGCGCGCCTAGTTTGACATTTGCGGAAGATAGCCCGTTGCAACAATAGGTCTTTGCGATTGTATTTTGGCTTAATTTTCGGAGATTATCGGTTGAAATTTTAGCAGTGTAACCTATTAGACCGTGCGTGATTGAAGTTTTGTGATTTATTGTTCGTTTTGCTACGTGGTTCGGAAATGTGATTCTGGCGCAAAGTACCCACTTCGTTCGATTTTACTGTGAAAATTAGTTTGTTTAGTTGTTTAAAAAAATAGTGCGGTACGAAATCAGTTAAAATTTAATACTCGATGTAAACAAAAGCCGTTTCAAATCTTTAAAAATTATTGAGAGTTCGTTGTACGTTAAAAGCGGTATTAGGAGTTCTTTTAATTAGTTTCGAATCGAACACACGATAGGATTAGAAAGATGCAAACGGATCATGTACCAGTAGATGTTGATTTAGATAATAATGTTAATGACGATAATCAAGTTTAAGTTTTGTAATGATCGAGTAAGAGATTCTATCGGCCGTATTGTTGTCGACCGTACCAGTGGTTATTACGTAGTCGTAGCCCGGTAGAAATCGGTATCTCCTGAGGCAACTCAGGTAGTCCGTGGGTGCGCGATGCGCGTTTAACTCTGGCGGAGGTCGTGGTCTAGAGAGACCGTAGTGTGTAGCCAGTGGGTGGTGCACATGTGTTGTTGTCGACCGTACCAGTGGTTATTACGTAGTCGTAGCCCGGTAGAAATCGGTATCTCCTGAGGCAACTCAGGTAGTCCGTGGGTGCGCGATGCGCGTTTAACTCTGGCGGAGGTCGTGGTCTACAGAGACCGTAGTGTGTAGCCAGTGGGTGGTGCACACGGGCGATCCACTCGATGGATATGCGTACACAAGTGTTTGTGATGTGAGAGAGCAATGTGATTGCTGGTCGGCTAGGGAGCCGTGGCGATGAAGGTCTTACTCGAGGTTGTCTGTAAAGCTTGGCGGTATATGTTGTAGTAGAGTTAACGTTGCGCGTTGATTTGAACGCCATTGGTACATGGTCCAGGGTATTGATGTTTCGTAATCTATGTTAAGGAATAAGATTTGTTAAAATAAAAAGCGTCGTTGTTACTTATTTCGTTCTAAAAAAAGCTAAGTTTTAAATGTGGATACGCATAGTACGGAGCGTAAAAATTGTTCGTATAAAGTTTCGTGTTTTACCGTTAGTAGAAGTTGTCGAAGGGTTAAGTACCATTGAATTTCGATGAACGAAATTAGAGAAATTGTAAAACTGGAAGTGAGGTTCTGAGTTCGATTTTACTGTGGTGTAGTTGACCGAAGCGGAGGCTTGGATGAGCCGTAGTGCGTAGAAATCGGTGTCTGCTTTGAGTGGTACATTGTTGTTTTTCTAGGGGACGCTCTTTTTTAAAGTAAGAGACGCGCTCACTTTTGAAGCGGGAATAGTCCACTTTAAGTAGTCCGTGCATGCGCGGCGAGCACCTTGCTCTGGCTGAGGTTATGTTGTGTTTGGGTCTTGGAGAGACCATGGAGTCATAGAATTGACTTGTTGAGTCCAGGATAGATGGACATTGGGTGTGGCTATGTGATAGCCGTAGACCGCGACTAAGATACCTCATGTTTGACTTTAAAATTGTTTACTGTTTTCGACTAGTGATATCACGGTGATTGTGACTGTAATAATGGTACTTGATCGCTTTTACTGTAATTGAATTTATCTAGCAGGGATTAAAAACCGGTAATGTTTTGGTCAGGAATAGCCGAGCGGTATTAAGTGTTGCTTTTAATTAGTTCCGAATCGTACACACGAGGACGTGTGTCAGCGCAGGATGGCCGTGTCGGAGATTGAAGCCAGATTGATCGTTTAAATCGATTGTAAACATCGATGACAGTTTTTATTTTACTTTCTCGAGTATCAGAGGGTAGAATCAATATAGTTGACCGGTGTGAAGTTGGCGCGGTGACGTTTGGCAGGAGGCCCTATTACCGGGAGTGGGAATGGGTGGTTCACTCGCATAAATAGCGCTGCTCAAGGCGGGCGAGCTCTCTGGGTAGATCTGCAGCCGCGTTGATAACTTTGTGTGTCTGAGAGTGTGATTCTGGTGGACGTACTGGTCCGGTGTGTTTTGTGATGTGTGATTCGATGTGTGATCTGGATGTATGTTGAAATAATGGTTGTTGGAATATTGTTTGTACCACAGTCCAGTGGTGTCTGTAAACCGTGAGTAGAGTGATCTAATTATCGTGTCGCTAGCAAGGTTGGCTAGGTTCTGTATTCGTATGGTGTTAGCTATGGCATTGTTATCATGACCGCGGGTAGAGTAACTGTAATATGGTCGAGTTACATAAGGTCGGGCGGGGAGGCCCCTTGGTTGGCCAGTTTGTAATTGTTCAGTGTTTTCCATGCCAGTTTCCCCTTATGGCATTTTGATGGTGCTCGGATCTACCTAAACCCCTTTTAGGGATTGATTAGGTCCCGATCGTTCATGATAACAAGCAACCGAGTCGATGGTGGTATAGTCTGTTTCAATTGTAACGACATTCGATATAGTTGGTAAAGTCTGTTTCAATAGTGATGACAAATTGGGGTAGTCCTGACAAAGATAGTGTACGATGGTTCTCTAAAAGTTATTGTAGCATACGCCCACGCTCAGTGTGTTTCCGCGTGTAGCCCTTTGCGGGTTTCCTTTATTTATTTGCTTTCCCCACCACCGTTTTGTCTCCATTTCCGACATATATAATTATACAGTGCATGGCATCTCTTTTATTTGTCAAGTTTATTAGTACAGCGTCTTCGTTTCTTTATTGGTCTGCGTGTTAGAGCTAATCTATATGAAACGCGTCAGGTGTACCCGAGGGAGGGATACACGGGTCGCTTGCATCCATCCTGCTCAAGATCCGCCTTCAGCCGCCATCAGCGAGCCGCCCGAGACGACTGGGACAAATGCGGTGTTTTTATGTCCCTCCGTCAAAATGGTCTTTGAAACTTTGGAGACTGTTTCGGTAAGAATTATTTTGTTAGGAAGAAGAATATTGCAGTTGTCTTTTATATCAAACCAGCGCAATTGTTTGAAAGTTTAATTTTGATTACACGCAGATGAGCTCAAAGGGCGCGCCATTTCGTAACATTGTGTAACGAATGGAGCAACGATTTACCTACTTAAGACGTCACATTTATTGTTATAGTAAACCTTGTAAACTATAAAATACGTAAAGAATGCTTTTGATGTTACTATTTTTTGGAGGTAGGTATGTGATTTAAATAACATCGGTATACATACAATATCCCTATATGATCCCATTTGATCTTACTCATCTTCAGTAAACATCAAACATACGATACAAATACTCTTAGTGACATTAATCCTAACTTATTTACTTAACGATAAATGAAAAACTATTTAAAATGTCATTTTGTAAAGACTGCCAATAACATTGAATCTAAAATACTTATTAAACAAGCCAAGATTACATTTAAAAGCACTAACAGCAGATGCATAAGTAATTGCGTCAGACTGGTCATTGGAATGGAATAAAACGTGACACAGTTTTCTCAGATTGAATCAAGTTTGTTTTGCTTTCAAATGGGTTAATTCAGTGGATTAGACGTTTGCAGATGGCCACTCTCGGACTCGCAGATTATTCCTGGAGGCTTCAAACCGTGTTTCCGAGCAGGGGAAGGGGGTGCACTCGTATCTTTTATTACTCATGTTCGTCTTGATTCCGGCCAACAACAACAAAAAAATCACTGGTTCTTTCAAGTATCTCAATCAAGCCCATTAATTTGGGTTACGCCTTTTGAACGTGCCACCGCCATCCGGTGGGTGATCGCGGTACATTAGTAATACAAATGGTGCGACGTGCCACGTGGTCGAAGCTGATCTCATTAGTCCTGCATGAGGTCGACACAAGTGGCGTGTACTCCTCTCGGAGGCCAATATTTATTTTGGATCGCTGAACCAGCGAGGCTTGTCTATGTCTTTTCAAATCTCACTACTTATAAATAGCTTTTTTAGTGACTCTTTTGTAAAAAAGAACATAATTTATACCAATCCACTACCTGACCTATCTACTACTACTCGTGATGAAGTAAAAAAACCGACAATAAAACTAATAATATCAGCTTAAAGCGACGATATGCATAATTGATTGAAATAATTTTAATGAAATTTAGAGCTGTCAGAGTTTTAAACACGCGATTCACATACGGTTTATCTTTTATTTAAGACATAAGAAAGCGCCAACATAAAGCGTAGAACGAACACCTAATTTCAGATAAAGTGGTTTATAGCTGCTGCATTTGTCTAGAAAATTTAATGAAAACCCAGGACGAAAAAAAACACAAGGTGCGATTTGTCGCGGGCGATTGTCGCGGGTGGAGCGAACTGACTGATCTATGTCCTGCGCTCAAGTCACTGGACCTTATTTTAAAACAATAAAATAATTTTATACAGGTACCTTACATAGAGCACAGCGTCTGCCAGAATCGTGGTTCAATGTTTGAGTATGTGTATATTTGAGTGTGAGTCGTATAACGGCGTGGATATTACTCGCCCTTCTCGTTATCGGAGGAAATTTATGATGAACGTATAATTTTTTCTGCTTACTTACGAAATTGTAGACAGGAAAACAAGACGAAGTAATAACTGTCGTGAATATGCTTTGCAATTTATATAAATTAAGACCTAGAGTGTCACTTGGGGAAAAAATTCAAATAAATATTTTAACATTAGTTTCGGAGTACATAATTATACCACAATTTATTACATGTGATAAAAAATATAACTAAATTTGAAAAGGCTAGTGATCGACATACTCTTAATACTAGAAATAAAGACAAATTAGCATCTCACATTAGTCGATTGCAGAAAATAAAACATTGTCATAAGGGTGACTGTATACGCTTTTGCAATAAGATTCCTATTATTGTACAAAATTTACCCCTAGAGAAGTTTAAAGTTGTAGTTAAGCAAAAATTTATTAAAAAGCATAATTATAACAAGATTTGACTTGACGGCCTCGTAGCCTAGTTGGTAGTACGTCTGCCTACGAAGCACAAGGTCGCGGGTTCGAATCCCGCCCAGGGCTAACATTCGTGTGATGAGCACTTGTGTTTGCCTTGTGTCTGGATGTTGTATATTTATATATATGTATGTATATCAGCTGTCTGATACCCATAGTACAGGCTCTGCCTAGTTTGGGGTCAGATGGCCGTGTGTGAGATGTCCCACATAATTTATTTATTATTTATTTATTTAAGATATCTGATTATTTAGAAGACAGTTGATATCCATGTAAATGAGGTTGCTTGAGTTGGCTTTTAATATAATTTAATTTGTTTAAAATACATTGTATAACATTACGTATTAAATTAAAAAATATAAAAGATGCAACACTTGTGGAGTTTCTTCGAAGAGCTCTTCTCCACAAAAAGCCACACACTTTGCTTTGCTGAAATCGCCACTACATGTAACATTCGACGTAACTAAGTGATCTAAAATGTCCAAAAGTTAAAATAAATGATTTCATTTCATAAGTATCTTTATTTAATTAATTTATTTTTGTTTAGATTAAAGCTATTGTTGAATTACAGATTCTAGCATTAGATGAAAATGAACCAAGTACTCATCACCAAAAACACAAAAGTCTGTCAGGTTGGTCACAAGAAGTCTATAAGATTTTTTATACAAGACTTTTTAGGCAAGCTTTTAAAGTATGTTTACCTATTTTTAAGGCCCCGTAACGTGTTTAGATCCATTTATAAAATCATTACAGAGCAGGCAATAATCAGAGAGGTATCTATAGTGCCACCGATGATGGAGTGATAAAGGTGTCGGTGGAGAGTGGAGACCTTTACTCGACGTGGGACGCGGCTCCGGAGGCTATTTGTGGGATTGCTCCGAGTTTATTTGATCGCTGGCGACTCGGGAGTCAGCTTGTTTGGAGAGAGCCTCCTGTGACGAGGGTCACGAGGAACACTCCATACAACTAATCATTAGGTAATATGTTGCTAAATGAGGGCAAGGTTAATTGACTACGAAGTGCATAATAGTGGACAGATATCGCAATTTTTCTAATTCTTCTTTTCGTATGGGTTGTTATTTCACCATACAGCAGCAGATGGTCGTGGGTTAAGTGTTGCTGCTAAATTAAATATGCTTTTGTAATATGCTCTAATGTTATCGTTTGACAAAAAAACATAACAGAGACGGCCTGATTGCGTTATTTTAAAACATTTCTACCTTTAGACGGAAATGTTTGAGTTTTAGTTTGATTATTTCTATTTTGGTCAAAACGTTAAGTGCAAATGCAAACAAAAAAATAGTGTCACGAACTTGCCATAAAGTTCGAGAGATCGCTACTCAAATTCGATATAAGTACATCTATACATCTATAAAGTATGGGAAATTCCAATTGCATCAACAGAGGGATCACGGTGCAAACGAAGATGGACTTTCTGTCAACGCCGCAAGGCACAAAATCACCTAAGCAAGCCACTTGTTTACTCGAATTCGGAGACCTCGCGCGCCCATTGTTCTGTGACAAGTATTGTCTGAGAACAAAGGAAACGTTCTAGTAATTTCCCGATTACGTGATTACAATGGGATTACTCCAGAAATCAAGCATCGCGTAAACAACCCATTGTTTCGTGGGGGTATATAAACGCCCGAGACGACGGCCAACGCCAGTTCATTTCTGAGCTAGGGAAGCGATCTCAACAAGCGATCTACAAGCGATCAGTGGAAGAAACCTGCGACTAAAGCGATACCTACGGACTACGAGTGACCCTGTGATTTGGCTACAACGTGATTGGAGTGACCGATTGAAGACATCTGCGAACTCAGCGTGACCAACGGACTACGAGCGACTCTGCGATTTGGCTACAGTTGTGATTGGACCTGCGACCTGTTTATCGTCGAATAAATTCTCAAATCAAGTTATTCGGCTTTTCTTACAAATCCCGAACCCCACGTCCGTAACATTTGGTGTCAGAAGTGTGGGATTTGAAAATGCCAGTGACTCCGAGGGAGAATACTGACGGCGTCAGAACAAGGGCGCAGCTTGCTGCGGAAACCACGACTACAGCCCGTGAAGACATGCCCACCGGACCAGGAACCCCGCCTGCTGGACCAGAAGCCTTGCCCACCGAACCAGAAGCCCAACCAACAGGACAACTAGCCCCGCCTACTGTTACCGCCCATCGAGCGACACCTCCGGTTACCAGCCGCGTCCAGGAATCCCGAGCATCAACGTTTGACCTCAGCCGTCTTATGAAAATGATGGAGGAAATGAGCCTCAAACAAGACATCATGCAAAAGAGGCAAGAGGAAATGCGCGAGGACCTGAGCCTGAAACAAGACATCATGCAAAAGAGGCAAGAGGAAATGCGCGAGGACCTGAGCCTGAAACAAGACATCATGCAAGAGGAGCAAAAGGAAATGCGCAAGGACCTGAGCCGGAAACAAGAAGAAATGCGGAGGGACCTGAGCCACAAACAGGAGGAAATGCTGCTTGCCATTTCATCAGTTTCGGCCACTGTGAAAAAATTAGAAGAGAGCGTCGACCAAGTAGAAGAAAGAGTTGGAAATTTGGAAACCGACGTAGATGGCGTAAAAACTGACTTAGCCGGGCTTAAGAAGAAGGTGCTGAATCTGCAAACAGCAGGATCCGCCGCATCGAGTGAACACGCCTGCACCAGCCACGCGCCAAGGATAAAAGTACCGTCGTACGACGGCACCACATCCTGGACCGCCTATCGGCAGCAATTCCAGACCGTTGCTGCTGCAAATGGATGGACAGAGGAGCAGAGCCTGACAGCTCTCACCGTTGCTCTTCGAGGTTCAGCCCTTTCTGTTTTGGAGGCGCTACCAGGCTCGGGTAGCACATTTAAAGAACTTATGGAGGCACTCGAAGCTCGCTATGGAGAGCGTCATTTGGAACACGTCTTCCGCGCCCAACTACGTGATCGGATTCAACGCCCTGGAGAAGGACTTCAGCAGTGGGCTTTGGAAATAGAAAAGCTCGTGCGCAAGGCCTACCCGTCTGCTGATGCGAAGATGGTGGACTCCAACACCCTTCAGGCATTCGTCGATGGAATTCGTGACATGGAGATTAGGGCTGCAGTGGGACTTCGCCATCATGTCTCCCTGAAAGAAGCCCTAGCGCACGCGTTGGAAATTGAAGCCCTGCGCCGTGACGTACGCCCAACTCACAAAGTGCGGGAAGTAATAGAGGAAGTACAGGAGATTAAGACGTCGTTCCCGCCCAAGAAGAAAACAACCGGGCCCATGTGTTATAAGTGTGGAGAAAGGGGCCATCTGCAGTTCACCTGTCCGAAAAAGGAGACTCAGACGCTTGCCGAGAAAATAAGTAAGCTGGAAGAACGCCTTGATGAAGTGACCAAAAATCAGGAGACCCCATCTCCTGCTGAGAATCAGGGAAACGAGTAACAGCCAGAACTAAGGGGCGGGTACTGGCTGGAGCGGAAGGAGCCCCAACAACGATCGTCTCCCAGGTGTGCAACGGAAACAGTTTAATGATACATGGCTCAGTGAACGGAACAAACTGCAAGATGACATTGGATACAGGAGCTTCCAGGACAATAATCAAGCCAAAATTAGTAGAATCCGCAATCAGGCGCAGAAACAACATCAACTGCCGACTTCTTTCCGCTTCCGGCCAGCAGATACCCGTCCTAGGAGAAATTTCGGTCACAATTCAAGTAGGTGAAACATCCTACTCTCACAACGCTATCGTGGCCGATATCATGGATGACTGCATACTGGGGCTAGACTTCATGAAAAGATACGACTGCAGAATCGACGTCACCAACGGAATTTTGAAATGTGGCAATGAAGAGATTTTTATCCTGGGAGGACCCGTGGGAAAAGTGACATGCTTGAAGAAGATCTGCATACCAGGACGCGCGCAAGCAGAAGTACCAGTGAAGCTACCACGTGCTAAGAAGAATAGATGCGTGCTGATAGAGGATACCCAAGAAAAAAAGACTCAGAAGATTCTGGCGGCCAGGACACTTGTCAGAGGAAACACCACTGCGGTAGTCAGAGTTGTTAATTTAGAAGATCACGAGATACAATTAAAGGAGGGCGACGTCATAGGTAAATGCGAAGAAGCTGTCTGGGTGAGGAAGTGCCAATCATCTCTGAGTACGACGAAAACCAAGGATAGTTCTATCATCGCAGAACTCCTCGAAGGAAGCAAACAAAACCTGAGCTATTCTCAAAGCATGAAAGCCAAGCACCTGCTTCAGCGGTTTGCGGACGTGTTTCCGGCTCAAGAAGGAGATTTGGGGAGAACATCTTTAGTGCAACACAAGATAGACACCGGAAACGAAGGCCCTATTCGACAGCGAGCAAGGCGAATACCGATAGCAAAGGAGCAAGAAGTTCAAGACATGTTGGAAGACATGAAGAAAAATAAGATTATCGAACCATCTGCGAGTCCATGGTGCTCTCCGGTCGTCCTGGTTAAGAAGAAAGATGGCAGTACAAGGTTCTGCGTGGACTATCGGCGACTCAACGATGTGACTAAGAAGGACAGTTATCCACTACCGCGCATTGACGACACCCTGGATACCCTGAGTGGCAAGACATGGTTCTCGACCTTGGATTTGAAGTCTGGGTACTGGCAAGTGGAGATACATCCGAAGGACAAAGAGAAGACGGCATTCTCTACAGGGAAAGGTTTATGGCAGTTTAACGTGATGCCATTTGGATTGTGCAACGCGCCAGCCACTTTCGAGCGACTCATGGAGTGTGTACTGGCAGGATTAGTGGGAGAAGCCTGCCTAGTATATTTGGACGACGTCATCATTATGGGTCGAGACTTCGAGGATCATCTGCTTAACCTGGAGAAAGTCCTGAGGAAGATTCAAGGAGCCAACCTGAAGCTAAATCCGAAGAAATGCACTTTATTTAGAAAGAAAGTGAACTACCTCGGCCACGTGATCACCAGTGAAGGGATACAGACTGATCCAGCTAAAATAGAAGCCGTACAGAATTGGCCAACTCCTAAAGATAAAACAGAAGTACGTGCATTCTTGGGTCTATGCTCATACTACAGGCGCTTCGTTAAAGGATTCTCCGAGATAGCCAAGCCGTTACACCGCCTGACTGAAGACAAGCGAGCATTCTGCTGGGACGAGGCCTGCGAGGATTCCTTCCAAAGATTGAGAAAATGCCTATGTGAGACACCAATCTTGGGATACCCACAAGCGAATGGGCAGTTTATCGTCGATACGGATGCAAGCAACACAGCGATTGGTGGAGTACTGTCTCAAAAGCAAGGGGACAAGGAAGTTGTGATTGCCTACTTCAGCAAGTCGCTATCGAAGCCTGAAAGGAACTACTGTGTGACGAGAAGAGAGCTCTTGGCTGTGGTTAAGACTCTTCATCACTTCAGCAAATACATCATCGGCAGGAAGTTCACGCTTCGAACCGACCACGCCGCTTTAAAATGGCTGCTTCAGTTTAAAAATCCCGAAGGTCAAGTTGCAAGATGGATCGAACAGCTTCAAGAATATGACTTCATCACTGAACATCGCAGCGGGAAGACTCATGGAAATGCTGATGCCCTCTCAAGGAGACCATGTCCAGATGAATGCAAGCACTGCGTCAAGCAAGAGTCTAAGGAAGAAATTGTGCAACTTACTAGGACTAGTCCTCCTAGATCCTGGGAAGACGAGTCAATGAGAGAAGCCCAAGAAGACGACGAAGATATACGACTTATCGTCGCATGGAAGCAACGTGGCGAGGAAAAGCCAAAATGGTATGAAGTTGCGCCTACGAGTACCATCACCAAAGCATATTGGGCACAGTGGGACAGTTTTGTCCTGCGGAACGGGATACTTTACCGAAAATGGGAAAAACCCAACGATAGAGAGTTTCATCTGCAGCTGGTCGTGCCAAAAGAACGGATCAAGGATGTTCTTCGTGAAGTACACGATGGCATATCAGGTGGTCACCTGGGTGTCAAAAGAACTTTGACGAAGTTACGGGAAAGATTTTACTGGCTAAACTGTCGAGCAGATGTGCAGGATTGGTGCCGAAAATGTACCACTTGTGCTGCAGTAAAAGGTCCATCAACCAGGAGCCGAGGACACCTTCAACTTTACAACGTTGGTGCACCATGGGAGCGAATAGCAGTAGACGTTGCCGGACCATTCCCCGTGACGGAGTCGGGAAACAAATTCTTTATGGTGGTTATGGATTACTTTACCAAATGGCCAGAAGTATTTGCTATACCCAACCAAGAAGCTACGACCGTGGCCTCCAAATTAGTGGAAGAAGTCATATGCCGATATGGTGTACCACTAGAAATCCATTCGGACCAGGGCCGGAACTTTGAGTCGAACGTGTTCCAAGAAGTATGCAAAATACTGGGCATGCACAAGACGAGGACTACCCCGTATCACCCACAGTCCGACGGCATGGTGGAGAGGTTTAACCAAACACTGGAGAGACATTTGGCGAAATTAGTAGACAACCACCAGAGAGACTGGGACAAATACATCCCACTTTTCCTTCTCGCCTATAGAACCTCGGAACATGAGAGCACGAAGGCCACCCCGGCATATGTGAACTTCGGACGTGAGCTAAGATTACCGGTTGATCTTCTAACAGGAGGAACACCAGAGGACCCCATCACCTTACAGGATTATGTGTCTGAATTGCGAGACAAAATGAGGGAGATTTATGCGATGGTACGAGAAAACGGTCTACAATCGAGCGAAAACATGAAGACTAGATATGACCGACGAGCAAATACCAGTGGATTTGAGGAAGGAACACTAGTCTGGCTCCATAACCCAACACGCCGAAAAGGAAAGTCACCCAAACTACAGACGAGATGGGAAGGACCATTCAAGGTAGTTACGCGAATCAATGACGTAACGTATCGGATACAACGGCATCCGAGAGGAGCACTAAAAGTGGTCCACGTCGACCGCTTGGCGCGTTACCATGGCAGTAATGAAGAAGCTCGGGACGAGCATCTCTAAGAGGAGGGCAGTGTCACGAACTTGCCATAAAGTTCGAGAGATCGCTACTCAAATTCGATATAAGTACATCTATACATCTATAAAGTATGGGAAATTCCAATTGCATCAACAGAGGGATCACGGTGCAAACGAAGATGGACTTTCTGTCAACGCCGCAAGGCACAAAATCACCTAAGCAAGCCACTTGTTTACTCGAATTCGGAGACCTCGCGCGCCCATTGTTCTGTGACAAGTATTGTCTGAGAACAAAGGAAACGTTCTAGTAATTTCCCGATTACGTGATTACAATGGGATTACTCCAGAAATCAAGCATCGCGTAAACAACCCATTGTTTCGTGGGGGTATATAAACGCCCGAGACGACGGCCAACGCCAGTTCATTTCTGAGCTACGGAAGCGATCTCAACAAGCGATCTACAAGCGATCAGTGGAAGAAACCTGCGACTAAAGCGATACCTACGGACTACGAGTGACCCTGTGATTTGGCTACAACGTGATTGGAGTGACCGATTGAAGACATCTGCGAACTCAGCGTGACCAACGGACTACGAGCGACTCTGCGATTTGGCTACAGTTGTGATTGGACCTGCGACCTGTTTATCGTCGAATAAATTCTCAAATCAAGTTATTCGGCTTTTCTTACAAATCCCGAACCCCACGTCCGTAACAATAGTATATTTTGACAGCGGTTTTGGTTAAAGTTTAGTTTTGGTAAAGACGTGCGATTGGGGCCTTAAACTATTTCTGCTTAGATCTTTAAAACTACGCAACAAATTTTTATTACGGTTTTAATAAAAAGAATAGATGTTGGAGAAGACGATAGTTTATTGTATAATACATGCATAATCTATCTATAATATAAAAATGAATCGCAAAATGTGTTGGTAAGCTCATAGCTTAACAACGCCTGGACCAATTTTACCAATTCTTTTTTTTAATGTTCGTTGAAGTCCAAGGATGGTTCTTACACAGAGATTTTTTTAAATACCTCATTCCCACGGGAAAATTTTTAAATTTTTAAGCGCGGAGCCGCGCGGTGGAAAGCTAGTATAGTAAAGAAATACTGATAATTTTAGAGGTTTCTAATGTGATGTCGTAAATAAACACTTTTTGCGCTTACATTGCAAATGGCTGAACCCTACGAGATAGATCAAAATAATGTACTCGATCTTAAATAAACCCAATGGTATTATGTCTATCTTTTAGAGCTTACTATAACCATTTTTCCGTGCCAAGCCAAGGAGTACCACTAATATAAAATTGAAAAAAAAAACTTTAGTAAGATCAAAAACATGTCAGAAAAAGCCAAGCCAATAATTATCCAATCGTAGCTGTATCGTAATTTGGAACATACAGTTAAAACTGTTTCAGTTCAACGTTTTTTCACATTGCTTAAATTCTCTGTTTGTTGTACGGATTAAAGAGGAGATAGCAGCCTGTAGAAAGCAAATGTACAACTGAAACACTACATGAAACAAATGTTGTTTCATTGCCATTAATTATATATAAAAAGTTTGTTTATTATAAAATACAGTTCTAATAATAAATATAAAATCTTTATTTCGCTCGGGTTGATATAACGCAGTGGAATAAGAAACTATAATATCATAACGACTTGTACACTAAGTCCGGCGATTCGTCGTACTTTTTCGACTCAAGCATTGGTCAATTTAAAAAAAAAGACTCGTACACACACTACACCAACAATAACACGATCGTAGTACCTTGTTCCTTTATATTTATAAAACTTAATCCATATTTACGTACAAGTTTTGCAAACTGCATCGATCGCAAAATCACGTTTGTCTCGATCCAGACCATAGTTTAGGGTGTTTTCTTGCAGCTTGTAACGAGGTTGTTGTAACGAGGTGCATTGCGTGCTACCTCGTTGCCACGTTTTCTACCTCATTTCTCATCTCATTTACCATTTTCGTCTAAATTCAAATATATTTAATTTTGGAATTCATTCAAAATCATCCGTCAATCATCCATTTTTTATTATTCATTCCTAGTCTTACTCCTGGCCACGAACTACGTGGCCATCCTCCAAAATGTATAATTAAAGTATGAACTCCTGAAAGTATGTGTAATTAAAGTGTGTTGTCACGGTGGCGAATATAATTTATGTGACTCTAGTCCCTTCTTTTATTTGGGCATCATCTATAACCAACACGTAGTTACCCCGCAGGCTAGTTCAGGACCTAGACGAGCCGCGGGTGTAAAGGGTTCATTTACAACAATCATTTCTCAAGATAATGAAGATTTACATAACTAGTAATTTATTAACGGTTATACTAACAGATTATATTTTCTAGAATGTCATAAAGAAAAGGCGATCAGCGGCGCTTGAACACAT
This sequence comes from Teleiodes luculella, assembly GCA_948473455.1. Taxonomy (NCBI): domain Eukaryota; kingdom Metazoa; phylum Arthropoda; class Insecta; order Lepidoptera; family Gelechiidae; genus Teleiodes; species Teleiodes luculella. Next base: position 60,558 of record OX419589.1, on the reverse strand, counting down.
CCATCAGCGCGCGATGCGGGCAGCCTGCGCCAGAGGCTCTGGCCCAGAGCGGTCCAATAATGATTCACTAATTCATTACTAACAAATCCGGAGCTATTGACTGCAGGTACATCCACGAGAAAGCATTGTTACCGATAGTGAGAGTTTATAACAATGTGGTTATAAGCATGTCAATTTAAATACAGCTAAGTGGTTTTTGTTAATGCTTTAAATATCTTGGTAATATAATCCGGGTTACGAAGAGGAATTATGGTAAAGCCAAACCGCCCATTTCCCAGCTTGATACAGCTTCTTGAAAAATGTGAATTCTTATAACAGCAGACGACAGCAGAGAAGGATCTGTTAAACCGCAGTGCCGTCTGTATACACAAGAAGGGGTTTAATATGTACCACCGACGTCGTCGGCATGTTGTTAATTGTCATGAATGACTACTAATTAATAAAAAGAAAACAAAATCTGAGCTGAGATTTTAAGAGCTCATAAGAATGAACACACTTTCACACTTTTCTCAATATCGTTGTAGTATAAATGCTCCTCCTTTCCTTGCACACGACGCGACGGCGGCGGCGGCGCGGCGTAGCAACAACTACGCGTCGTAGCAACTACTACGTGGTCTACGTAGCGGCGAATTTTAGTCTTTTTTAATAATTATAGTTATTTGCCATTATTGTGTTTATAAATGACTCCCTAAACAACCCAGTAATTAAGCTAGTTTATAATACAAGTGCGGAGGCAGTGTTTGTCGCTCGCTGCGGCAATAGAATATTAAGTATTAAAGCGCGCGGAGTGTGTTGGTTGAGTTGGTTGTAGCGCGGGGAAAGGCGGGGAGAGCGGGGAGAGCGGGGACGGTGTAACAGCCAGCGGTGAATATTGCAGGCCGTCAATGGAGTGACGTCAGCATTCACTCACCGCCACCGCCACCGCCACCGCCAGCGCCCCGTGGGAACAATTTGCCATATTAACCCAGACACCGCGGCGCGCCTTGCCCTGTTAACGGACTCAATGCAATATTAAATTATTAGCATATGAACTGCTTTTAAAGATGTTTTACATGGAAATTAAAGAGCGCTTTGGAGCTTTTGTATCTCACTATCGAATGCTTCAGTAAATCACTTGATAATATGGATTTGAAATCCAGAAATTGCAGCAATCAGAATTCAATTCATCCATTTCAGTTTGAAATTAAGTAATTGATGGAATCTGTGTAGTTTGAGTGAGCCGAGCCTCGAACTGCCTGCATCTGTCGAACACAGCTGCGATGCTGTACGAGTAGCCAACTTGCATTGTACCAGTTAACGTAGGTATTGATTATTTCATCGGTAATATTTTCCCCAAGTTCAAAGTACGCCTTTGCTTTTTTTATTATCTATCATCCTAGAAACTTTTATGCTATCCCTTCAGCTGCAACGGATAACCAAGCTTACCTAAACTATGTTGAACCAATACAGTACTATTTAGGAATGTTTGAAATTTAAAAATGTAATTGAATTTGAAGAAGAAATTGAGATAAATGATTGAGGTAAGAGACTTTGACAACTAAACTTCGGTTTTGTTTATTTCTACATGTGCATCTATGTATTCTTCCATAATTCATTAACTTATATTTGGAAACAGAGTAGAGGTGTCGTCGTCGTAGCGTTTGTGATTCCAGAATATTCTAGATGTCCCGTCGTCAGTGACGTGGCTGCGACATGAATAGTTGACGATATGTCGTCACGCGTGGCGCTCCCATTGGCGACGAGAGTCGCTATCGTCGCTATGCAGCCTGTACTACGCGGCAGCGCCTTATAATATTCTCTTTAGTTATAAATTTTGTAGAAAATCCTCATTAAATTTTCTTTTTTAGACATGGCAAATAAGTAAAAAATACTAAACAACGATATTTTTTTACTATTACTACCCTACTGATCATCATTAATAGCCCAACGAGAGGCTCGAGCCTACCCTGAGGTGAATAGGTCTTAGTCGATCACGCTGGCCCAGTGCGGGTTGGTCAACTTTACACACAACCCTTGACCGAAACGTTGAAGTGTGAGTACACTTGTGAGAGTGTTGCCGCCGCCGCCGCCCCCGCGCCCGCGCGCCCCCCGCCATCCCCGCGCTCCAGTGTGTGCTTTACTGATGAAGAGGCCTCGACCAGAGTGCTCCAACACGTCCATAGCTCTACACATTCACATCTGCTACCACTACTAGGACTGTATACTCGTATCTGCTGCTCCTCAATTACAACCAATTAGTACTTTGAAGAATATAATGGATTTTTAAAAGATGACTTTTCATCCTCTTTATTGCTTTTTCAACAGATGTCGTCTTTTAGCGTATATCGTGTAGTATCTTCTTGTCTTAAATGGTGATCGACGAGTAAAAGATTTTATGCCATAATTATAAAATTCGTTTATTCTGTCAGTAAATTATGCAAGACTTCAGTGAATAACCACGAAAATCTTAAAGTATTATAGATTCACTCCCAAAAATATTAGTTTTTGGCTAAACAACAATAAGCTTACCCTTAATGTAAAAAAAAGTCTATTCATTCCATTTTCACCTTCCGGTGCCACTTTACCGACACCTAACCTTAAAAGCCCACTTGTGCTCTGATACAACTCCACAAACCTTATATGCTCGCTTTTATTAGCACTGATTGTGTAAAGTACTTCTATTTATATTGATAGCTTTCTGTCCTTCAAGCAACAAATAACTGTCACTAACAAACGGCTACGAAAGCTTATTTTTGTTTTCAAGAATTTGAGTCAGGTCGCTGATATAAAATCAATTAAATCTCTCTATCTTTCCCTGGCTCAATCTATTCTTGTGTACTGTGTGGGAGTATGGGGTGGTTTACACAAGACCACTCTTCTTCAACTTGAAAAGGCTCAGAGATGTATTTTGAAGGTTAGGTGGAATCTTCCTTTTCGTTACCCCACAGCTGAATTATACCCTAAATGCGGAGTTGTATCTGTTCGCCAGCTGTTTATTCTGAACATAGCTCTAAAAAAGCACAGCAGTTTTGAGCAAAGATTTTATTACTTTCGTATAACAAAATAAATAGATTTTTGCACATTTATCACCTCAGCAGCAAAGAATACAAACGTAAAATCTCCCAATGGCTTTCTGAACTCAACTATGATGAGACTGAGAATCTTTTAATAATATTATTAAGAAGTTTATACATATATTTGTCTCGCTTATTTTCACTGTACTTGATTGGAGGGAGCCTGGTGCTCAGTAACACAGGTAATATTTTTTTACCTAGTATAGACACCAGACGGCTAGATGGAGTGACGATCTGCGAAATGTGGCTGGCAGCAGGTGGATGCGTGCGGCCGAAGACCGGGCCAAATGGCGCGCCTTGGGAGAGGCCTATGTCCAGCAGTGGACTGCCGCAGGCTGTTAATGATGATGATGATGATAGACACCTGTCTCTCTTCACAAACTTTTTGTTGTTAAATACTTTGTGTTATGTTTTCAGTTTGTTTGTGATTGAGAGAGAATAAAACACATTCTGTTCTATAAGCAGTATTAAATGAAAAGAAAACGAGAGCTCAGACTATTATCTACCATTTCTGATGCCCGTCATATTAACGCTCCCAGTGGCGCGCCGGCTCGCGCAAGGCGGCGTGGCCCAATTCCAAACTTTAATTCCGAGTAATAAAATCTTGGCGGCGGTGGTGGTGGCGCGGGCAGCGGATAATCGCGCGCCACACGTGCCCTAAAGCGGTCTGAGCTTTTTATACTTCTTATAATAGTTAAGTTTCTTTCACTTTGACAACCGAAACATATTTGGCGGCTCCTGCCTTCGCATGAAACCGATTTGAATGAAATTTTGCATGGCCACCGTCAACATCTTGAAAAATATGTAATTCCTACGGAAAACTGCACGGAAAAGTCAAAGAACAACGGGCGGACAGCTAGTAAATTAGTATTATATAAATTCTCAATAAAAGATACAAAATACAAATACAAATATTCTTTATTGTCACCAAGAAACACGTCTAATGCTGTCTAATGCTGTCTACATTTTATTTATTTCTTGTTTTCTTTTAAATGAATATTATCAGCCTTATTTCAACGTTTAAGCACGTTTTTAAATATTTAGTAAAATAGACGAAAGAATAGATAGTCGTGTTCAGGTGTGCAAGGTTCCGCCGCTTGCAAAATCACGGGAGGGAATGTTGACAGGCGGCTCCAAAGAAAAGGGCAAATGAGCGGCACTAAGAGCCGCCTGTTTGGGTGCAATTAGTGGCAGTCGATAGACGGAGTGAGTGCTGGAGACAAGCGGGGCGAGGGGGCGGCGCGGGGTTAGGGGGGGCACTAACGAGCCGCGCCGCATCCGCGCTCATTAGCCACTGCCGCACTCGGCCCGCCGCCGAGCACGAAGGTCGGGATAAGCCCGCCTGAGAACTCGCGCTAGCACTGACACATACAGAGCCCCAAACCTCGAACCACTGCGATTTCTACAAAACAAAATACCTACTGTACTGTAAAATAAATTACACTATGAAATATTGTTATAATCATCAATGCGTTCATCATCTAGCTGCTAATTTAATTTGTAAAATATAATACGTGTGCACATGTATCATTGCGATGATACTAAAATACTTATAAATTTGTTTTCTTCATCCTAAAAATATGAGCCTGGTTTGCAATTTAAAATACAATAAAAAGACACAGTTTAAAAGAAAGTGTGCAGCACAGCAGCGGTTGAATGACGCGACAACGAGATGCAACAACTGCTGGGAACAGTCTTCGGCGGTTTTTCACAATATTGTGTTAAAGGTGTTCAGTACCTATGGTTTCACTTTTATTGCCGCCTTCAAATGGTTTGATTTTGAAATTAGCTATTCTTTAGATAGCAAGAGCTTGTTATTAAATAGGATGACTGTCGTAATAATAAACGTGTCTGAAGTTTCATTAATTTTCACATTAAATTTTATAATTACACTGAAATATTGTCTATTATCATTGCTGCTAGTGGCACGTCTCGCGGGGGCGACCACGACCCCTAGCGACAAGGGTTTGACATAAAGGTACGCTAGAGAAAATTGTTCTCCTAATATTGCTGAAATTACTTCTAACATTAGATTATGTAGTTGAAATGAGGTAAAATGTGAAATCCTTAGGAATTTTACTCTGCAAAGAAATCTCTGATAAACAAGAGCAATCAAGCACACACGAGAGAATATTGTTTTCGTGCAGCATTCACGTTCAGGCGCGGGGCGAGACGAGACTTGGCGAGCTCAGCCAGCCGGGCACGAACACGCTTATTTTTTTTACACGAAGCAAATGAACAAATGTGTTAACGAGCCACATGCAGCGTACCTCAAGAAGGACCTTCGCTTTAGCGAAGCGGCTCTTCCAAACTCTCTGGTACCTCATGTCATGCATGGCAAAGAAATTTTTTTTAGTCTATGATATTATTAGACAGAAAATATTGAACTTATCATTTATTTATTTATTTATTTATTTAGTAATGAAAAATACAATATGTTAAAAAAAGTTCAGGAATCAAGTTTTCTAAAACTAAAAGAATTATAACAACTATTGGAAGACAAATAATAAGGGTTTAAATAAATTACGAGTACTTATGAAGACTTATCCTAAAGAGTTTAAAAGGTGCTTTCATCTAATTTTAACTTAGTTTTGTCCAAACCAGGTACCTATTGAATGTGATTCGTCGTTCGGTATTGGTAAGTTATTATTACCTAATAATTTGTTTTGTAATGAGGCCCGAGGCGAGTAGGAGTGGTGTGAGTGGTGTCGACATATTTAGCTCGCGAGAGGCGAGGCATGTTGTGATGAGTGCTCTACTCACCACTATTACGACCATCGCATCCGCGCCCCGGACCGGAACATTCAGCAGATTATTGTTTCTAGACGCCTCTTATTAGTATTACTAGCCAGTTGGGTAGATATAAGAAGGGCAATAATCCATAAACTGAAACTGAATTACCTTTTCAGGCCCAAATACAAAGAGTAAAGAAAAAAACGTCTTTGCACAAACATTAACAATTAAGCAGACACCTGTAAGATATAATTCAAATGAAGATTTACTTTCTAAAACAATTCATCAATGGAAATACAATCTAAGACGATTTGAGGAAGCCTGATTCACCGGAAAGTTTTTGTAGAAAGTGATAAGTGATTAACACAAAGGGTGAATAGGACAACGGGCTCAATAGCAACGCGGGACCGCGGGACCCGTCACGCAACTGGGTCAAGGTGGTGGCGGCGCGTCCTCGCTCACTGCGTACGCGGGGCGAGGGGTGGAGGGAGAAGGGGGGGGGGGGGGAGCGGTGCAGTCCCATGGCACCCCATGGTGACCCAATAACAACCTCCGCGTGGGACCAACCAACAAAGTTTTAGGAATCACTAAGCTTTTTCAGGTATGAGTATCTGTCAACATCACAATCTCCTTGTACTGGATCTGTAATGCAACTACACAAGAAGATCGTATTATTTTGTTCCTCAAACATTAGATTAAAAGTAAGATGTAAGCTCTGTTGGCAACCATAATAAATAAAGAAATAAATAAGATATACATTGGCCATCACCTATTTAGATTAGTCCAAACAAGATGCTTATTGCTCTTCTGTAATTTGGGTGCTATCTTGCAATAAGGCTGTATGTTTTGTTTAATATTATTATTTCTTTTCTTGGTGTTAATAAGGAATGAAGGTTTTTATAAGGCGAATTGACACCCCAAACGTAGTGAAGATTGTTTTGATAGACGGACGGACGGACAGACAGATACACTAGGGTTCCCTTTTTCTTTTTTGAGGTACGAAAACTACAAAAACTAGATGAAAATCGAATATCTGGGGCTATGATACTTCAGTTATACACAAGTCATATCTAAAACACCCCTTTGTTTGCGTCAGGCGTTAAAATAGCAACCGCGGCTATACTGTTGTACCACGGGACAAAAAACCAGTCGACCAACTCACAATATGCGGTTGATTACCCCAAATACAGGGAAGGTAGTAGGGACCCGCGGGACCGAGCCGTCTGTGACAATCAGCTCCCAAGGGGGGATGCTCACGTTGATAGGCGGGAGGGGGGGCACTCACCACGGCGAGTGAGCCTCTAATTTCCTTTGCCGGCCACATTATCATGCAAATTTGCGGACGTCGCCCTCAGGTTTTGGCGCCTGACCTGAGACCGGAAAAAGATAGTCACAGAATACTTCAACTGCATTGTAATGCATACCTGCTTCATTAATAAAGAATAAATGAATTCGGAATGAATTCAGAAGTATTCAGCGTTTTTATTGCAGTAACAGCAAATTTTTGTCAAGTCATTTACTAACAACTCCATATAAAGCAATAATTTAATTTTCTTTTAAAACACGATTAGGCAGCCATAATCAAAATTTCTTATTGAATTTAACAATGTTTCTTTTTGTATACTTAGACTGCCTTTTCAATAAAAAATGTGTGATAAGAAGATCTATGAAATAAAACCTACTCTTGCGATGATATTTTATTTCCTCTTTTGAAACATAAATATCTTTTGTTGCGAATAATCCTAGGACGACATAACAGAAGGATTATAAACAGAGCGAGTGGACAGTCGGCCCGGTGCCGATGGCCCGGTCGGTGTTTGTCCTAGAGCAGAGAGGGTCGCGGCTGTTTATTCAAGCGCTTAAGTTTGTTCTGGCGACCACAATATGGCGACCCTTCCGACCCACAGCCCCCACACTACACTACACCTACTCACACAACACTATTATGGCTCAAAAGGAAATTTAACACATAATAATATTATTTTTATATAAGTAGTAACCGGGATATTTATATATAGGGAAGATTTGGTCATATGGTCGGCACATAACTTTTTTGTTTTTAAAGTTATACTGATAATATCTTCTATCTATGCTATAATAAAAGTAATAAATCGGCGTGTCTGCACATTGTTCTTTTTTCATAAAACTGATTGTAGTTGATAAGAGGAGAGCTGATCACAGAAATACAAGATTTGAAAAAAAAAACCTTTTTTCTGTCTGTCTATTTGTACACGCTAATCTCTGGAAACATTGGACCGATTTTAAATGAAATTTTGCATGGTGGTACCTTATATCCCCGGTCAACATCTTAGATATTTTTTACCACGGGAAATTAAAAAAAACAACGCGGCCGGACAGCTAATTCTCTGACAATGTCCGGCATATATTTAAAAAAGTTATTTTTCTTATCTTGACGCTCTGATATATAACGTTGATATGTATAATGTAAAGGTAACCTTAACCTTCCCTTTCCTTCCCTAAAATATTCTCGTTCTTTGAATCATAAAACAATAATTCAATATTTTGTTAGTAAAGTTCTGTATCAAAAGAACATTTTAAGTAGATTAGTAATAACAGTCCTAATTATGTGGCTGGCATGAACTTTTTTAAATTGATTCATAAAAGAGAAGAGATGAGAGAAAGATACAATTAATTAAAAATCGTCATGGTTATGGTCCATAACATAACTCATGATAGAACCAAATTTCAGCGAAATCGTTAGAGCCGTTTCCGAGATCACTGAAATAAATTTATAAATAAATATATATACAATTATTGCTCGGTTAAGGGTATAAGATACAAGTTTGTACAGTAGCTAGCACGTGCGGCTGGACATGTTGACCTTGAGAGCGCCCGTATTCCGTAGTGGCAAGGGTGAATTTCGTAATGCGAATGTCCAACCGCATGTGCTGCCTTCTGTACATTATTTTATACTGACAAAATTAGTTAGGTAATATGAAACAGATATAACAAATAATAATTTGAATACGAAATGAATGAAATTTAATTTAAAATCTACGAACTAGGTTTCCTAGAGCTTTGCTGCGCGGTGGAGAATAATATCGTAGCAATATTACACAATCAAGCTCAGTGATAAACTACTTATTATAGGAGTACCTATTGATTGTACGTGTACGATTGTATTGTATTAAATGTATTCATTTATTTATTATTTATTTAAATAAACGAATGGAACCCATAAATAATCTAAACACAAGCTTGGCTGGTTTTGGCGTGAATTGTATTCAGTAGTGTCCATTGTAGTGCCTCTGCCTGCCTATCACTGCACACAAAATGCATCGCACAAAATTGGAGCGGCGGAATCCAATAACGTTCGGGACATCGGCTTTATTAAATCCTCCCCCGCCCCGGCGAATACCCCCCCCCCCGCGCTTGCCCACCGGCGACAATCGCGAATATTTTAATTAGTCATCTGTTTTCGAACTCTATTTTAAAAGCTTAATTTCTACATTTGGGTCAACGGTATCAGCCAACTATTCTATAGTGTCATTATTTCACTTTTCTGTATGGTCACCTAAATAAACAAGTGCAGTCATATCATGTCTACTTGTTTATACTTTGAAATAACTTATTTTCTAAATGCATGTAAAAAAGACATGCTTTTAGGAAAAAACATAACCCTTCTTTTTAGGTTCGAGCAATTAGGTAAAAAGTCAAAACAGACTTGGCGGGTACAGTGAGTGGAAATAAAAAATCCTTATTTCACAGTATTCCCCAGAATATTCACAGCACGTTAGAAAATGATGAAAGATCTCAAAATTCTTCTATGGATCTCGTAGAACTTGGTGCCAGGTTTTAGAATCGTCATGATCCATTTAACAAAACACATTTAAGTTCAGAGTAACTGCATGCAAAGGTAGTTCCATAGTCAGCTCATACATTTTGCAAGGTATACGGACCGCGAATGCCTATTCGTTATCATAACGCTTATTTACTCCGAAATATATTCATAGCAGCTCCTGAACGGACTCGCGAGCGCTTTAATAATTCACGAGCAAGCATCTGCTAAACCGAGACGATTCCTTTTTCAAATATTAATAGAATCCATTACAGTACGGCCGTGTGCGCAGCGCCGGCGCCGGCGGAGGAGGAGCATTCTGTTTGAACTACAGTACTTAAACTTCACTTCGGTCCTAACAGAGAAGCCAACATCATTATATATAATTAAAATGCTATGTTAAACCACTAATCATACAATACACAAAATTTATTTATTCAATAGATGACTATCATAATTTACATATTATCTTGGTATGGAAATTACATGGCTAACATTATAACGTCCCGATCTGGGAACTGCAAATATGGACAACCACTGACTGGTCGTGTCCTTTCAGTTTATTTCAGCCGTCATTTACACCTTGTATAACTATGATTTCAGATAGTACTGAAGCAAACATTTTAAGTTATGGCGGCTTATCACTGTATGCGTGCGACATGAGCGTCCCGTTCCTCTTGAAATGAAATGAAATGAAATATGTTTTATTCGAAGTAAGATTTTACAAATCACTTTTCGACATCGAGGCGAGTTCACAATTTGGCTGTCTTCTGTGGAGAAGAACTCGCCGGAAGAAACTCCACAGGCGTTGCATATTTTCAAAATATTTTACAAAATTATTATTTCATACAATTTGATTAACATAACAAAGAGTGCGATGCCCGCATTTTTATTACAGTGTGAAGACCGGTATTCCCATCAGCCGGCCGGTTAGCGGCGCGCGGCGCTGCCTCGCCCTCGACGAGCTATCGCTCGATTGACTTTCTACAACCCTTACCTATATTTTATGAGCACCCTTAAAATATTTTATGCATTGCGAAAAAGGCAGTTTTTTAATCCAAACTTCCAATTCGCAGGTACTCGCGTAAAAAGCCTACCTTGAGATTTTGCGTGAAGTTTTTGTAGTTATATGCCTATTGCCTTCTTAATTTTAGGTACCTACTTATCTATACAGTTTTATATTAAATACCACTTGCGATTTAAATTGTATTTTTTACTGTCACACACTGCATGGTGCTCGCTTGTGCTGACCGGATACATACATTACATTACATTTATAGGACCTTTTTAATAGTATTTTAGCGAATTATGTAATGCAAGTAAATTCAAAATTTACTTATTTGTACTATTTTGTTACAAAGGCTGGGTTTTTACTCAGTTGATGACAACATTGTACAAACAATGACCGTCAATGGCAAAGTAAGAAAAGGTAAGACACCATCTAGCTAGATAGTGATCTACTGCAGCACTTTCGTTTACTCGAAGTGGTTACTTTGTTAATAATGTATCCGTCTTCTAAAGAGAGAGGAAAAGGAGGACATAGGTATCTCCCGGTAAGAAAATAGTGTGCAAAATTAACGAGCCTTAAGTGGACGCCGCGCCGCCGCCCGCCGCCGCCCGCCGCCGCCCGCAACAGAGACGCGCTACGGGCGGCGCGAACGCTGGTTACACTTACACATTAAGTACCTACCTGATCCATAATATATTGAGTTTATTGCAACTGTAGAGAAACCGAAGATTCTTTACAAAGAGCATTATTTAATATCAAATCTCAACTTAGTTTGAATTTCAATCCTACTACGAGTAATATTACGAGTATTAAACGCGAATGTTTGTGATTATGTATGGATTTTTGTTAGTCTTTCACGCAAAAACTACCGAATGGATTTTAATGAAACTTAATAGTCATATAGCTTATATATTAAAATTATACACAGGCTACTTTTACCGCGGGATAATACCTCATTTCCACGGGAAACACTGCTTCAAGGCGGGTGGCGCCGCAGGGCGAAAAACTAGTATTATTGGAAGAATTTTAGATCAGAACGAAATATCCGTTCGCAAATAGAATTAAAAAATCTAAAAATAGAATTAAAAAATCTAAACATACCCGATAATATTTAAACAAGAAAGCCTGTTTGGTAGTGTTGGCCTTCGAAGCACACGGATGCGAATTGAAATCCCGCCCAGGCAAATGTTCGTGATTGATGAGCAGTTTCGTTTGCCTTCTGTCAGGTCAGGATGTTGTAATACTATTGTATATTTATAAATGTATGTATTTGTATCAGCTGTCTGACTTCCATAGCCTGTGCCAATTTTTGGTCAGATGGCTGTGTGTGTGTTGTTCCGACGTATTTATTTATTTATTTTGATACGGTATTTAGAGTATTTTGCAACGTAATTTAACATTAAATAGAGGCCACTAGAATTCATTAGAAGATCTTAACCTTTCCACTTTCAGTATTTATTCCGGTGTCAGTAAAAACCAAGACAATATGTCGACCAACAGGCATATATAGGTCATTCAATGTGAACTTGGAAGGAGGAAGAACGGTTAGTGGAATTCCATTTAACTCAAGTATTTTGTGAAGTTTCACAACGCTCAACAGCGCTGTGGACACTCCCGACCGGCGGCGGACCGACGAAGGAACGAACTAGTCTTGTTACCAGCTCAGTCAACATCATCTCACCGGGCGGGACGTTACGACCAGTTTTTATCGCCACTACATTATGATTTCAAAAATTATCGATCTTCCTATATCTGCAAAATATCTTTTTTTTTAATGCTTAAAAATAATATTTGTCAATCATATTAATTTGTAAAAGTTCGCTCATCAAATAGACCACCAGCTTGTCTCACCACAAACATTAAAAAAAAAAAAAGGAAAAGAGGAAAGGTTTATTTGTATGTTAGTTTGCATCGAATTGGCTTCGAAACTACTCAACCGATTTCAAAATTTATTTCACTTTTGTGAAGCTACATAATTCCTGAGTAACATAGGCTATATTTTATTTTCAAAAAATGAGGGATCCTAACTAAGACTTTAATAATGTAACGCAAGGCACAAATTACGTACCTATAGAGGCGGTGCGCAAGGTGTAGAAAAATACCTAAAATATTCTTAAAAATTGAAAAGGCTCCGAAACTACTAAACTGATTTTGGTGAAACTGGCACAAAGATGGAATAAACCTTCGGGGACAACATAGGCTATGATTTACCGCGGGAAATTTCCTGATTTCCACGGGAAAAACTATTAACGCTTGTGGAGGCGCGGCGGGAAACTAGTTTAGTATAAAGCACACGCTCCCAAAAATGTTTCTATTTATGCTCTAAGAGCACACGTCACTAAAAGAGAAGGAAGTAAATCGGATTGCCAGCGAATAAGTAAGTAAGTAAAAACACTTTATTGCATATACAACACAGGTAAATAGAGTGCGAAAAGGCGGCCTTATCGCTTGTAACGATCTCTACTAGGCAACCTTAGGGTAAAGGATACACAAAAGAAACAGACTGTTAAAACAGATATATGAATTTAGTACGCAAGACATTTGGTGCTGAATATTGTTAAAAAACAAATAAACCGAAATCGACAAGAGAACAAACAACTGCGGAATTTAAAGTATCCAGCTGTACTAGTTCATAGCGCATAACAAGGCGTCGGAGACTTTCACTCGGTCAAAAACAACAATGGCCAACTTAGAAGTCTTTAATCATCTCGCAAACACAATTTAAAACTGCTGGAGAATTAAAAAATCGCAATGCAATTGGGGAGCTGTTCCCTCTTACTAAGATATTGTAAGAATAACTAAAGGAGCACGATATAGGTAAGAGCCTCTTACCTATATTGTGCTCCTTTAGTAATTCTTATAATATCAAGTAAAATTGGTATGTCGAACTTAGGACAACAATGGAATTCACATCACAACAAAATTATAGTTATTGATGTTTGAAACGGAGTTAAAAATGAAATCTACTACCTCCTCTCCTCTTTATATTTTCAAAGGAAATTTGTCTTATTATTTTTGCTATAGAGTCGATGTTCAAATGACCATTCTCGACTACGCGCCGTAGTGTGTGATTGCTACGGGCTACGGGCTACGGGCTACGGGCTACGGGCTACGGGCTACGGCGGCGTAGCTGGCGTCTACGAGAGTCTACTTTACGGCGAATTGAAATTAATCGTTTTTGTGAAGAAAGTAGTAAAAGTAAGTTTGTGACATGTTATATAATATAACTAGTTGTATGTATTTTATAAAAATCCCCTAACTCTATGCAAGGTGTAATCAACAAAACAACTTTACTACTATTCTCTTTATTTTGGTTACCAACTTCTAAGTCGTGGCCACAGTCTAATAAACATTGAAGGCCTTTGAATTACTTAGAGAGTTTCGGAACAATACAGCGCACAATGAAGCCACTCTACTCACTAGCTAAATAAATTTGTGCAAACTCATTGTAAGGTAAGAGACCCTCCCACGACAAGTTTCTGGAGTCAAACAAAAAAGTTTTGAAAGGGAGCGTTTTGTGAGCATTTTTCGAAAGATCTGACATCGCTCGCTATCTGTTCCCGAGGGGGCGCGATTAGAAGAAGAAGAAGGGCGCGGCCGGCGCGCGCCGCCCCCCCTCCCCCTGCACATGGCCCCCTCTCCGCGCCCCTCCCTCGCCCGCCGTCAGTCGGAGCCGCGCCGCCGCCGCCACCGCACGCGCCGCGTCTATCTCCCATCCGCAACGCTCGAGCCATGAACTGATCCCGCTTGAACCACGCTCCGCTCTTATCCCACATTTTTTATTACAAAGGTAGTTTCAATATTAATAAAAATATATTTTATTTTATGGTTTATTAATTCAATGCGATGGTGTACGTATTGCCATGGTTGTGATAGTGAGTCCTCTCGTTTTGATAATGCAGGTGGGAATGAAACCTACAATGTTAAGTGAAAAATTAATTTCAACTCATTCCTTTCTTCTAACAAGTGGGACACATTCAAAAAGTTGTAATGAAAGTGGTGTGTAAAGAGCATGGTTGGTGCTCAGTCATAAGGTGTTTGAGTGCGATGCGATGGTTGCAGCTCGGGGCCGGAGCTGCAGGCCGCTGCAAGGCAGCCGCTGGGGGCCTGCAGCCCGATCGTGTGGTTCATCACCTCCTCATATACCTCTATACTATATTTTGTTTGCTTTTCAGAACAAAGTAATAATCACCAGCAAAAAAAAAGGAAAGGAACAGAAAATCGTAAACACAAAACTTAGAACACGTTTAACATGACATACGTCATGTATAAAAAGTTACAAAATTATCAAAACTTGCCGGTGACTCACTGTATAACACGACTATAATAAATGCAGCAGCTTCCCGTGTATAAACACATCAGAAAGTATAGTGCACGCTCCCCTTTAAAGTTGATGTGGTGCTACCTAGCACGATTACAGCATGTTTTCTTGTTTGCTTTGCAGTACATATTCAAAAAAAATGTGTACTTAACTGTACTTGACAGTCCACTTGCGCCCCTCATTTGATATTCCATAGTTACTGAATAAAAAAGGAAATTAATCAAAAATTGGGGGCTGATATCAACTATGCTTTATATTAAAGTATTATACATGATGATGTCAGATTATAATGAGCATAGCTCACACATGCATTTTTGCTAAAACGGGTGTTTTTAAAATTGCAATGCAAAGACATCATCCATAATCTGATGTACCTACTCTAAACGTACTTCATTATAAAGCATAGTTGTAGCCGGTAGTTTCTAGACGGATGCGCCGATTTTGATGTTTTTTTGTTTGCAAGGTGTTACAATCGAGCGTTCTTAGCTATGATCCAAGAAAATATATTCAGCTCTTTTCTAGTTGTCGAAAGGATCAAGTAACGGTTTTGTGAAGGGGGTTTTAATTTTATTTAATTTTATTTAATTTTATATTCAGTAAATAAGGAATATCAAATGAGGGCGCAATTAGTTTTTAATCCTCACCCATTAAGAAGGACTGAAAAATGAGACAGATAAAACAAATATAATTGAATAAAATTACGTAATGATACTTAACATAGATGGAACTGGTTTTTTTACTTACCACGTGGGCTAGTTTTAACATTTTGGGCAACGTCCTTCGTCCGCGAAAATACTAAAAATCACGCGGAGCGAACTTCCATCCAATTCAAATCTACCTCCGAGAAAAATACATCCCAAAAGTCAAGTGATAAAGTCAGTCAGCAGAAGATTATTATTAAAGATTTTTGGGTCCTGTTTCTTGATTACTACTGCACTAATGAAAAACTGCTTGTTTATCCGCAACATAGTGATAGTACTCATAAAACCGAACAACTTTATCTAAATAACATCTATAAGATGAAATCTCAAAATTAAAATTCAACTTGTCATAGAAAGTGATGATCAACAAAGCATAACATTAAAAAGGTAGATTTACTTATTTTAATATTAGAACCTGTTATGTACAGTGTTTTACTTCGCCTTGGAAGTTTTAACAACTAAATAAAGTATTTTATATGGATTGAAAAGCTAATAAATAAAATAACGCCCATCATAATCGTTAAAATATCAACGTAAAATCTAAATAATAAATTATAAGACCCGTGAATGTACTAAGTGCAAAAGCTTCAAACCAACATTACCATTTTACAACGTATTTTAAAATTAAAAGTCTTACTAGCCAATCACAGCTAAATCTGATGCTTAGTGTGCCTTGAGTACCGCTCTCCCTTCCTCTCGAACAGAACTATACTCAGAATACTCACGTCAGCTGCAAAAAATTTGAAATAATACATTCAGATGTATGTTTTATTTTACTGTTTTTAATTTTGCTGTGTAATTATTTATGACTTTTCCATATCGGCATACATACCAGTGAAAGAGTTGTTTTAAGCAGTCCCAAAATAAATCGAGAGGTTAGTCGACACTCATTGTAACAGAACAGAACAGTGTACTATTTCTATGCAACAAAGATCGCGTTGAATGGATCCTTCTTTCCCGGGTTCCAAACTTGTCGGAATGTTAACTTATCAGATACCAGGCCCATCTTGGTTTCTAATGTTGCCGGATTCCATTCGTGGCGTCCGGGGCTTGAATCTAACAAAATGTCCATCGGAGAAAAATGAGGTTTCACGCGTGACAAGGCATAGTTTTGTGCTGTATTTCTATCGTTACCAGCTCATATATGTCCCCACCGAGGGGCTCGAGCCTACCCTGATACCAGGGTGAATAGGCCTTAGTCGACCACGCTGGCCCAGTGTGGGTTGGTCAACTTCACACAACCTTTGACGTTCTTCGCAGGTGTGTGCGTGCAGGTTTCCTCACGATGTTTTCCTTCACCGTAAGAGCGTCGAATAAACGTACATATGAATTCAAAAATCGAAAACACATTGGTACGTGCCGAGGCGCGAGGTTGGAACCCGCGAACTTCGGAATGGAAGTCAACGGGCCTAGCCACTTGGCCACTGACGCTCTGTCTATCTATAGTTTCAGCTTATTGGAGAAAATTTACCTAAATAAAACTAATTTACGCACAGCATTTTGAATTTTCACCGTCTTTGTGACAGTTTTACTGCTAGCGGGGCGGGTGGGTATGCCGCGGTGTAGTGAGGTATGTGACGTGTGTGTTGTTGCAGAGGGCGCCGTGAGCGCGTGTTGGCGCGCTATGCGCTGACGCCATGCGCGCGCGACATGCGCCCGCCCGCGCCCCCCGCCGCCGCGCCGCGCCTGCTGCTGCTCGCGCTCGTGCTCGCCGGTAATTACCGAGCCGGTAATCAGCGCTTCTACCCTCACTCACTCACCACCACTCACCTCACTCGCTACTCTAATATTTCACCCCCCGGTGCCTTCACGCGTACAGATAAGAATAATTGCATCCTAATATTCTTTGAAAAAAATCACTATGTTCAGCTAGCATTCTCAGTAAGTAAAGCAGGAATTCGGAAGGTGGGTTAAACCTTATTTCATATTTCTGCACCGATGTGTTTAGGCGCACAGAATGACCTCTGCTAATTTACACTACAAACTATCGCTTAGCTTTCAGTAGTTTATTATTTAAATAGCAGAGATTTTTGTATTTAATTAAAAACGATATCACTTCAAATAAAATAATAGTTTTGGAGTCCCTATTTAGGCGCCAATTATACTATCATTTGGATTCGGAAAGGTAAAATCTCATCTAACACCACTCATACATTAAATTAATTATTAAATATGAAGCTCAATGTTTATTCTAAAGCAAATACTAAGAACCAGCAGCTCAAAAGAATGTAATCGCTTGCCATTTCACACTACAAAACTTTATGCACAATATTAGCACTTGTGCAAGCTACTGCACGTCGTCGTCTACAACGGGCTTTAGAGAACAGAAAATGTGTGTAGTGTGACAGGATGACCTCAGTGGGTGCGTGTGTGATGTATGTGTATGGTACAGGGTGCGGCGGCAACCCGGACGCCAAGCGGCTGTACGACGACCTGCTGAGCAACTACAACAAGCTGGTGCGGCCCGTGCTCAACGTCAGCGACGCGCTCACCGTGCGCATCAAGCTCAAGCTCAGCCAGCTCATCGACGTGGTGAGCGCTCACACTCTTGTCTCGTCTCACACTCACGAGTTCACGACTGTGTGGATCACAACGTGCTGCTGATCAAACTGGAACATTATACACTGAGAGACCGAGATCAAAACTTGTCCAGTAAAGTTCTGCAGCGTAGAATCAAAAGAGTACAAATACACTGGTATCTACTGAAACTGATGTTCCACAGGGCTCAATTCTAGGCCCTTTCTTATTTTTGGTATAATATATAAATGAATGGCCTTTTATAGTACATAAATTAAATTTACTGTCTGAAAACATGCGATGTGACAGATAAAACTATATTAGTCCCTTTTGGGCGATTTAGGGCGTAAAACTGACTAAAGGGGACTAGTGTAGGGCGTAAAGGGGACTAATATTATAGTGTTATCTGTTGACGATACGTTTCTTATTACTTAAGGTCGATAGATGAACGAAATTAACGAGACAAAGGTCGAGTTATTCATTAAAAATAATCTCAACTTCAATAAGGAAATAAAATGTATTACCATTTTCATTGCTAAATGTAACGAATACCAACTGAGTCAGAAAGATAGGTATATTGTATTTTTATTTCCAGAACCTGAAAAACCAAATAATGACAACAAACTTATGGGTGGAACAAGTGAGTAATACATTCTATTGATAGAATAGCTTAAGAGTAGATATCATGGATCAACTTAATTATAATTGTTTAATAATATTTATTATTAATCTAATAAAAGAGACAATACCTAATTGATACGTTTAAGATTCTAAGTGTATAGGTGTTGTTATCTTAGCATCAGCCCATTATGTATTGCTTTTCAGAACCTCTGCTAGTATTATTATTAGGCATTATGCCAGGAAGAATATACTCTAATCATCCTCACCTTATCAATTAGAAGCGTTGTATGGAATACCAAATTATGAAGTTGTTTGAATAATTTTTTGGTGCGTGGTATAAAAATTAACTGGAAATGTTAGTTGACGTGTGTGTGTGTGTGTGTGGTGTGTGCAGAGTTGGTACGACTACAAGTTGTCGTGGGAGCCGCGCGAGTACGGCGGCGTGGAGATGCTGCACGTGCCCTCCGACCACATCTGGAGGCCCGACATCGTACTCTACAACAAGTGAGACCAATCTATTGTTCACTACATTCATCAAAACGTTATTCAACTAGTTGTTACAATATATTCGTCTGCTTTTTCAAAATCTTATACCAGATTCAACGTCTAAAAATCATACTTATTAGATTAAAAATAATGTAAAAAGCTTTTATAATACGTGTGTTAATATTAAAAAGAGATTCTTATTCGCACTTGATATATTTTATTATCTAAATCGTTTCATTTGCAACAGATTGTGATATGGTAAGATTTTTTCTTGCTCTAACTACATACAGACTGGACTCCTAATCTATAAATGAATGTATCGTTAATATGAACGTGCGTTGTTAGCGCCGACGGCAACTTCGAGGTGACGCTGGCGACGAAGGCGACGCTGAACTACACGGGCCGCGTGGAGTGGCGCCCGCCCGCCATCTACAAGTCCTCCTGCGAGATCGACGTCGAGTACTTCCCCTTCGACCAGCAGACCTGCGTCATGAAGTTCGGCTCCTGGACCTACGATGGCTTCCAGGTGCGTATTCACCACAACATTTACAACGCGGCTCTCGCTACTATATTAACTTCATTTTGTGTTTATACAAGTATTTAAGAAATCTTTTTGCTAGATTTTTTGAAGATAGATTTGACGCCATCAACGATTTTCATTAAATGCAAATGCGACATACTTTGAGTTGAGTTGATTTAGAACATATCAGACCTTATTTCGTAGAAATTTAGTTGCGTTAAGTGACTGACAGCACGATACTTGCACCGAAAGATCGGGCCAAATAGTGTGAGAGGCCTTTGTTCAGCAGAGACTGTTAATGGCGCTGATGACGTGTATGTGTATGTGTGTGTGTGTGTCAGGTGGACCTGCGGCACATCGACGAGGCGCGCGGCACCAACGTGGTGGAGCTCGGCGTGGACCTGTCAGAGTTCTACACCTCCGTCGAGTGGGACATCCTCGACGTGCCCGCCGTCAGGTCTGTCCACACCTACACTCTACTTAACACAAACGACCCCTTATTTCTTGAGACATATTACCTTTTACACACCATTTTGTATCCCGGTATAAACTCTAATCAGTGTTTACTTTAATTGGTTAATTATTGCAAAGCCGCAAAAATAACTACTAGTACATTAGTACCCGTTTTGTCTGTCTTACGCTCACCTATGATTTATTAGCACATTTCTTCACTCAAACCGTTCAATCCAATTTTGTATGTGTGTCGCAGAAACGAGAAGTTTTACACGTGCTGCGACGAGCCGTACCTGGACATCACGTTCAACATCACGATGCGGCGCAAGACGCTCTTCTACACAGTGAACCTCATCATCCCCTGCATGGGCATCTCCTTCCTCACCGTGCTCGTCTTCTACCTGCCCTCCGACAGCGGGGAAAAGGTACACAACACTTCTTCCTTTTGAAACGACAGCAAATTCAGACTGTCACGGCCCAGAAACCAACTACACGGATAGCGTCGTCAGTAGCCTTCATAAAGTCCTCTCGGGTACAAGTGACTGGACTAAAAGCACAATATTATACGCTACTACTACTGTCCCACTTTAATATTGATATAATTAATATTTTTTTACTGTTAGTCTGGTTATGACCACAACGTCGCCCTATGGTAAATATTTTAAATAAGTTATTTTTAGTTTTCTTATGTAAATTACTGTTTCAATTTGGATGAAATTTTAAATTGAGATTTTTTGTTTCTTGGATTGACGTATAGGCACTTTATATCTAAAGAAAATACCTCATTTCTACGGATAAATCAGTAAAATTTGCTAAGCCGTCCGCTGTTTGCACGTGGTGTGATGTTGTTTCCACCTCGCCGCCGGCAGGTGTCGCTGTCCATATCGATCCTGCTGTCGCTGACGGTGTTCTTCCTGCTGCTGGCAGAGATCATCCCGCCCACGTCGCTCGTGGTCCCACTGCTGGGCAAGTTCGTGCTCTTCACCATGATACTTGACACTTTTAGGTACGTAAATAACACACACAGTTACACGTTTAAGAAAGAAAAAACATTGGTGGATCTGATCAAATTAGTAAATACATTTTTAGCACATGACGTCCTTTAGGCGAGGTTGTCATTTTCTCAGATAGTCAATTTTAGAAGCACGTCATTTTCTAGGTTAGTCATTATCGCCAATCTGCTCACTCGATTTATTCACAATTTTAGCAAAAAGTTACTACTACTTATTGTCAAATCAATAGGTCTATTAAAGAGTGGTAACTTGTGTAAGTATATAAATATTAAATATAACTATGTATAATGTATGTGTGTGTCAGTATATGCGTGACGGTGGTGGTGCTGAACGTGCACTTCCGTTCGCCGCAGACGCACACGATGGCGCCGTGGGTGCGGCGCGTGTTCATCCACGTGCTGCCGCGGCTGCTCGTCATGCGCCGCCCCCACTACCGCCCCGACCCCCACCACAGCCGCTTGTGAGTACACACGCACATACACCGTGTGTTACACACACACGCACATTAGTCAAGTATCTCTTCTTTACTGGGTATTTGCTTTTAAAGTTGTTGATATAATATCTAAAGCTCATCCTGCACAAATAAATTTCCTCTGAAAAATAATTGATCGGTGAACATACTTCGCACATAATTATGTATTGAAGCAAACTGCTCACTCGAGAATCGCATCGTATTTTGTTCCAGTGCTGGTTTGGTAACGAGTGAAGCGCTGCAGTGGGAAGAGGGCGCACGGTGGGCGTGCGAAGCGGAGTGCGAGGGAGTGTCGGGGGGTGCGGGGGGGCTCGGCGCGGGCGGCGATTGCCGGCTGCACGAGCCGGCTGCGCTGTGCGACGCGCTGCGCCGCTGGCACCGCTGCCCCGAGCTGCACAAGGCCATCGACGGCATCAACTACATCGCCGACCAGACGCGCAAGGAGGAGGAGTCCACGCGCGTGAGTACACCGCACCACAACACAACACACCCTGAAAAAGCGGGGGCTGCGGGACATCCGAATTTAAATTAAACATAGATGGCGCCCGCTTTCTATGAGATATTTCCCGCACCTGTGGGTACGCGGTTTTACATATTTGACAGTTTGTTTCTACTCTAAGTATGGGTACCATTTAGCTGATCCACTCCCTGTCATGTACGTATCAAATAATTGGGCGAAAGAGGCAGTACATGGTGAGATTGGTGAGGATTGTGAAAGGCATCAAATTACACAATGTGTCAACTAAACTTAAGGCAATTCTAAATATAAGCAGGTCATGTCCAGCGGTTTTTAAACTGAAATAATAAAGTTTAAACTACATAATATATAATAAAAAACGAAAAAGATATAATAGAATAAGAAAAGTTGCTTCAAATGTGCCTGTAATCTATTTTTTTTCTTATCGCGTTCATTTATTTTTTGATATACAATACGAGCTATAAATTAAGTAATAAATTGTTGTTATGTAGGTAAAAGAGGACTGGAAGTACGTGGCGATGGTGCTCGATCGTTTGTTCCTGTGGATCTTCACGCTGGCGGTGGTGGTGGGGTCGGCGGGCATCATTCTGCAGGCGCCCACGCTGTACGACGACCGCGTGCCCATCGACGTGCGCCTCTCCGAGATCGCGACCCACGTGCCGCGCCCCCCGCCGCAGCCCACACCGCCGCCGCCCCACTGACTACACACACATGCACACATACACACTCACATATACACTCACTCACACTACATTGTTACCAAGATTGTGATTCGGTGTTAAGTGGTCTTGGTGCAGAGGTGATCAAAATAACTTTTTGAAATCTTGTTTGATTACGTAATGAATAATCAACAATAAGAAACTCCCTATAAATCATAAAAAGGAATTATATTAATGAAAAACAAACACTCACAAAAGAGATAATTGTGATCAAGGATGGTAACTGAATTTAAAACGAGCTTTCCCTTTCTCGGCTCCACCAGGGTTAACAGTTTTTCTCGTAGGAATGAGAAACTTTCCCGCGGTAAAAAGTTATCTATGTCATTTCCCAAGGTTTATTCTATCTTGGTACCAAATTTCATTTAAATCGGTTCAGTAGTTTTGAACCTATCCAATAACAACAATCAAATCTTGTCTTTATTAATATTGGTAATTGGTATACATAAAATTATGTGACTCTGTCGACATGCCTGCTCTGTTTATTTAACTGTAAAAAAAGATTTTTAATAGTCTAGGCGGGTTGTATTTGTATTTGACTAGGAAGACAGCAACCCTAGACCTAGATGAAAAATAATTTTATAAAATCTATGAAATTTCTCATCTGATTAAATTTTGCCTCGTAATTGTGATATGAAGGCATAGCAATATTTTTTGGGAGTATAAAACACACTCAAGCTATTCAAGCATCAACCAAAGGTCGAGGCGCTCGCAGCTCGCCCCGGTGACTCGCCCACACACCCCACTCGCCCCACTCGCCCCACTCGCCCCACTCACCCCACTTACCACCGAATGTTTTACAACATCGAAGCCGGCTCCGGCAATGTGTCCACCACAATGCGTAATATTATGATGATATTATTGTAAATATAAAATTATATTGATTATTAACATAGTTTATACGACGTAATGACGTGATCGAAAATGAGTCGAATTTCTTTTGATAGATACGAAATAAACTCGATTGTTTGTACTCAGTGTTTCAGTTGATTAACCTTTATCATAGAATACCAAATAGAAGTCTCCACCTCTGTATCATAAGATTTGAAGATAAAACATGAAAATATAATAAAATATGCAGTAACAGAAAAATAACATTCAAAGTGACATTCACGAAGAGACCGAAGCCATATAATATAATTTGTACTAGCGCTCCAAAGCAGCATCGTCATATTTAAATTAAAAAATTCAATCCATTCATCTTACCGGCTTTAAAACCGAGGAGTTTAATTCACGTAAAGAGCGTTCCGTATGTACGAAGTTGTTCGTCATAAGTCGGAAGAATTGGAATGATAAAGATTAAATTTTAAAATAAATCCGTGATCCAAAGTCGGGCTTCAAATTGTCATATATCCATCCATCTTAATAAACTTTCGCGTTTATAATATTGTTATATACTAATAAGTAGGATAAGTAGTATAATTAACGTCTTAACTATCCATTTATCTATCTAAACTAAAATATAAACGACTCTATAATAATCTTGGCCACAAATTTATGTGATCGTCTAAAATATTATGCCCAATTACGCTGTGTTATTAAAATTATTTCTCTTTGACCTGTTTTGAATTTTAAAGAGAATAGAAACAATAGAAAATACAGATAACTATAGAAAAATACAAAAAACAGAATAGACACACAAAAAGAACAAATTAAAATAAAATAAATGGGAAGATAATTTATATATTCGTAGCACTTTTTTTCAAAAGTACTCTTTTGTTATTTTATTTCGTTGCGGCGTGTGGCGGCGGTTCATAATATGCCACTGAATAGAAAATTGTAAAAATATTCGTCGATTTTAGCCATGTTTGTCGACTTTGAAATTTTTGCCAGTTTTGACGCTAAAAATAAGTTTAAACTATGCGAATAGTATGGCCGTATTAACCTATTAACTTTTTATCGATATTGGCAAACTTTAACTAACTGTTTATTTAACTGTTCTGTTTTATTCTGGTGTGCAATAAAGTATATTCTATTCTATTCTATTCTATTCTTTAATATTTTGAGTTTTCGTAGCAGTTTCGTAGCACTTCGTAGCACTTTCGTAGCACTTTTTTTCAAAAGTACTCTTTTGTTATTTTATTTCGTTGCGGCGTGTGGCGGCGGTTCATAATATGCCACTGAAAAGAAAATTGTAAAAATATTCGTCGATTTTAGCCATGTTTGTTTGTTTTGGCCTACCAACTTTTTATCGATTTTGGCAAACTTTAATATTTTGAGTTTTCGTAGCAGTTTCGTAGCACTTTCGTAGCACTTTTTTTCAAAAGTACTCTTTTTTTATTTTATTTCGTTGCGGCGTGTGGCGGCGGTTCATAAAATGCCACTGAATAGAAAATTGTAAAAATATTCGTCGAATTTAGCCATGTTTGTCGACTTTGAAATTTTTGCCAGTTTTGACGCTAAAAATAAGTTTAATCTATGCGAATAGTATGGCCGTATTAACCTATTAACTTTTTATCGATATTAGCTAACTTTAATATTTTGAGTTTTCGTAACAGTTTCGTAGCGGTTTCGTAGCAGTTCGTAGCACTTTCGTAGCACTTTTTTTCAAAAGCACTCTTTTGTTATTTTATTTCGTTGCGGCGTGTGGCGGCGGTTCATAATATGCCACTGAATTGAAAATTGTAAAAATATTCGTCGATTTTAGCCATGTTTGTCGACTTTGAAATTTTTGCCAGTTTTGACGCTAAAAATAAGTTTAAACTACGCGAATAGTATGGCCGTATTAACCTACCAACTTTTTATCGATTTTGGCAAACTTTAATATTTTATGTTTTCGTAGCAGTTTCGTAGCACTTCGTAGCACTTTCGTAGCACTTTTTTTCTAAAGTACTCTTTTGTTATTTTATTTCGTTGCGGCGTGTGGCGGCGGTTCATAATATGCCACTGAATAGAAAATTGTGAAAATATTCGTCGATTTTAGCCATGTTTGTCGACTTTGAAATTTTTGCCAGTTTTGACGCTAAAAATAAGTTTAAACTATGCGAATAGTATGGCCGTATTAACCTACCAACTTTTTATCGATTTTGGCAAACTTTAATATTTTTAGTTTTCGTAGCAGTTTCGTAGCACTTCGTAGCTCTTTCGTAGCACTTTTTTTCAAAAGTACTCTTTTGTTATTTTATTTCCTTGCGGCGTGTGGCGGCGGTTCATAATATGCCACTGAATAGAAAATTGTAAAAATATTCGTCGAATTTAGCCATGTTTGTCGACTTTGAAATTTTTGCCAGTTTTGACGCTAAAAATAAGTGTAAACTATGCGAATAGTATGGCCGTATTAACCTACCAACTTTTTGTCGACTTTGCCAATCTTTTATATTTTGAGTATTCGTAGCGGTTTCGTAGCACTTCGTAGTACTTTCGTAGCACGGTATTGTAATCGTAATCGGAATCAAAATTAAAATCGTAATCGTAATCGTTATCGTAATCGTAACCGTAACCGTAACCGTAACCGTAACCGTAACCGTAACCGTAACCGTAACCGTAACCGTAACCGTAACCGTAACCGTAACCGTAACCGTAACCGTAACCGTAACCGTAAACGTTTCTGTAACCATTATTATTCCCGTAACCGTTACCGTTTCCGTAACAGTAACAGTTTCCAAAACCGTAACAGTAACCGTTTCCAAAACCGTAACCGCTTCCGTAACCGTTTTCGTTACCGTAACCGTTACCGTTTCCATAACCGTAACCGTAACCGTAACCGTAATCGTAAACGCAACCGTAACCGTAACGTTTATCGTTATCGTTATCGTTGTCGTTGTCGTTTTCGTTTTCGTTGTCGTTGTCGTTACCGTTACCGTTACCGTTTTACCGTTACCGTTACCGTTTTACCGTTACCGTTACCGTTACCGTTACCGTTACCGTTACCGTTACCGTTACCGTTACCGTTACCGTTACCGTTACCGTTATCGTTCAGTCAGGTCAGGACATGTTTCGATAGGTAAGGACAAGACTTGACAAGTCAGGATGTGTCAAGATAGGTTAGCAGGAACATGTCAAGACAAATCAGTTCCGTGCGATTAAGTTAGGTTAGGTTAGTGTAGGTTTAACTAGGTTAGGTTTGTTGCGGCGGTTCATAATAAGCTATTGGCTATATATTTTGAGTTTTCGTAGCGGTTTTGTAGCACTTCGTAGCACCTTCTTAGCACTTTCGTAGCACTTTTTTTCAAAAGTACTCTTCTGTCATTTTATTTCGTTGCAGCGTGTGGCGGCGGTTCATAATATGCCACTGAATAGAAAATTGTAAAAATATTCGTCGATTTTAGCCATGTTTGTCGACTTTGAAATTTTTGCCAGTTTTGACGCTAAAAATAAGTTTAAACTATGCGAATAGTATGGCCGTATTAACCTACCAACTTTTTGTCGACTTTGCCAATCTTTTATATTTTGAGTTTTCGTAGCACTTCGTAGTACTTTCGTAGCACGGTATTGTAATCGTAAACGGAATCAAAATTAAAATCGTATTCGTAATCTTTATCGTAATCGTAACCGTAACCGTATCCGTAACCGTAACCGTAACCGTAACCGTAACCAAAACCGTAACCGTAACCGTAACCGTAACCGTAACCGTAACCGTAACCGTAACCGTAACCGTAACCGTAACCGTAACCTTAACCGTAACCGTAACCGTAACCGTAACCGTAACCGTAACCGTAACCGTAACCGTAACCGTAACCGTAACCGTAACCGTAACCGTAACCGTAACCGTAACCGTAACCGTAACCGTAACCGTAACCGCAACCGCAACCGCAACCGTAACCGTAACCGTAACCGTAACCGTAACCGTAACCGTAACCGTAACCGTAACCGTAACCGTAACAGTAACCGTTTCCAAAACAGAAACCGTAACCGTAACCGTTTCCAAAACTGTAACCGTAACCGTAACCGTAACCGTTTCCGTAACCGTAACCGTAACCGTAACCGTTATCGTTACCGTTACCATTACCGTTACCGTTACCGTTACCGTTACCGTTACCGTTATCGTTCAGTCAGGTCAGGACATGTTTCGATAGGTAAGGACAAGACTTGACAAGTCAGGATGTGTCAAGATAGGTTAGTAGGAACATGTCAAGACAAATCGGTTCCGTGCGATTAAGTTAGGTTAGGTTAGTGTAGGTTTAACTAGGTTAGGTTTGTTGCGGCGGTTCATAATAAGCTATTGGCTATATATTTTGAGTTTTCGTAGCGGTTTTGTAGCACTTCGTAGCACCTTCTTAGCACTTTCGTAGCACTTTTTTTCAAAAGTACTCTTCTGTCATTTTATTTCGTTGCAGCGTGTGGAGGCGGTTCATAATATGCCACTGATTAGAAAATTTTAAAAATATTCGTCGATTTTAGCCATGTTTGTCGACTTTGAAATTTTTGCCAGTTTTGACGCTAAAAATAAGTTTAAACTACGCGAATAGTATGGCCGTATTAACCTACCAACTTTTTATCGATTTTGGCAAACTTTAATATTTTGAGTTTTCGTAGCAGTTTCGTAGCACTTTCGTAGCACTTTTTTTCAAAAGTACTCTTTTTTTATTTTATTTCGTTGCGGCGTGTGGCGGCGGTTCATAAAATGCCACTAAATAGAAAATTGTAAAAATATTCGTCGAATTTAGCCATGTTTGTCGACTTTGAAATTTTTGCCAGTTTTGACGCTAAAAATAAGTTTAATCTATGCGAATAGTATGGCCGTATTAACCTATTAACTTTTTATCGATATTAGCTAACTTTAATATTTTGAGTTTTCGTAACAGTTTCGTAGCGGTTTCGTAGCAGTTCGTAGCACTTTCGTAGCACTTTTTTTCAAAAGCACTCTTTTGTTATTTTATTTCGTTGCGGCGTGTGGCGGCGGTTCATAATATGCCACTGAATACAAAATATTCGTAACGGTTTCGTAGCACGGTATTGTAATCGTAATCGGAATCAAAATTAAAATCGTATTCGTAATCGTTATCGTAATCGTAACCGTAACCGTAACCGTAACCGTAACCGTAACCGTAACCGTATCCGTATCCGTAACCGTAACCTTAACCGTAACCGTAACCATAACCTTAACCGTAACCGTAACGTTTTCGTAACCGTAAACGTTTCTGTAATCATTATTATTTCCGTAACCGTTACCGTTTCCGTAACCGTAACAGTAACAGTTTCCAAAACCGTAACAGTAACCGGTTCCAAAACCGTAACCGTTTCCGTAACCGTTTTCGTTACCGTAACCGTAACCGTTTCCGTAACCGTTTTCGTTACCGTAACCGTTACCGTTTCCATAACCTTAACCGTAACCGTAATCGTAACCGTAACCGTAACCGTAACCGTAACCGTAACGTTTATCGTTATCGTTGTCGTTGTCGTTGTCGTTGTCGTTGTCGTTGTCGTTGTCGTTGTCGTTGTCGTTGTCGTTGTCGTTGTCGTTGTCGTTGTCGTTGTCGTTGTCGTTGTCGTTGTCGTTGTCGTTGTCGTTGTCGTCGTCGTCGTCGTCGTCGTCGTCGTCGTCGTCGTCGTCGTCGTCGTCGTCGTCGTCGTCGTCGTCGTCGTCGTCGTCGTCGTCGTCGTCGTCGTCGTCGTCGTCGTCGTCGTCGTCGTCGTCGTCGTCGTCGTCGTCGTCGTCGTCGTCGTCGTCGTCGTCGTCGTCGTCGTCGTCGTCGTCGTCGTCGTCGTCGTCGTCGTCGTCGTCGTCGTCGTCGTCGTCGTCGTCGTCGTCGTCGTCGTCGTCGTCGTCGTCGTCGTCGTCGTCGTCGTCGTCGTCGTCGTCGTCGTCGTCGTCGTCGTCGTCGTCGTCGTCGTCGTCGTCGTCGTCGTCGTCGTCGTCGTCGTCGTCGTCGTCGTCGTCGTCGTCGTCGTCGTCGTCGTCGTCGTCGTCGTCGTCGTCGTCGTCGTCGTCGTTGTCGTTGTCGTTGTCGTTGTCGTTGTCGTTGTCGTTGTCGTTGTCGTTGTCGTTGTCGTTGTCGTTGTCGTTATCGTTATCGTTATCGTTATCGTTATCGTTATCGTTATCGTTATCGTTATCGTTATCGTTATCGTTATCGTTATCGTTATCGTTATCGTTATCGTTATCGTTATCGTTATCGTTATCGTTATCGTTATCGTTATCGTTATCGTTATCGTTCAGTCAGGTCAGGACATGTTTCGATAGGTAAGGACAAAACTTGACAAGTCAGGATGTGTCAAGATAGGTTAGTAGGAACATGTCATGACAAATCGGTTACGTGAGATTAAGTTAGGTTAGGTTAGGTTAGGTTAGGTTAGGTTAGGTTAGGTTAGGTTAGGTTAGGTTAGGTTAGGTTTTTTTTTTTTTTTTTTTTTTTTTTCTTTATATCACTCTACCTCCAACGTGATCGGAGACTATTTTTTCTTTTATTATATATATTTTTTAAACAATTAAGGAAAATCTTCCAAAGACATCTGGGAAGGGAGAACCCAGATAGTGCCGGATTCTTACCGGCTAAAAACCTTAATTGTTGGGGCTGTTTTCTTGCTCTTTTTTGTGCAGTTTTCATGCTCTTTTTCACAATCTTACATACAATCATAAACTATTTATACCCACCACCAATAATATTTTAGACTTATAGACTAAGTTTACAATAACAAAAATAAATTTTATACTTGACACTAATATACCATTATATTATGTAAGTATACATGTTTTTCCTATGTTTTATTTCTTAAAATTACCGTTTGAGCTATTTGTTTGCAGTATTCAATAAACTTATATCTATCCTTGCTATCTAATATATTATATACATTTTCTTTATTTATTTCTCTTTTCATCTCCTGTTCTAAGTTAAATCGATCATACCCAAATATGGGACACTCAAAAAGGATGTGCTCTACAGTTTCGGGGACAGTTGGATCGCAGGCGCACGATGGGTTCTCCTTACACCCGAAACGGTTCAGGTATCCGGAGAAACCACCGTGCCCCGTCATAACCTGAGTGAGGATATTGTTTGGCTCTATCTTTTTACTCATTCTGTACGCCGCAAGCGCATTCGGAAGGAAAATTTTTGTGACGGACGCAGTTTCACCCTCGATGTATCTCCGGTTCCATTCGTCAATCGACTCCATTCGGATGTTTCGCTTGACGAATGAAACCGGACACAGATCATAATCGGCCCTGCGCTTCGACTTCTTGGCTGCCTCTTTTGCGAGCGTATCCGCTCTCTCGTTCCCGTCCAGTCCCGCGTGAGCCTTTATCCAGAACAACTCAACCAGTTTGTTCTGGAGGGAGAGAGTTTTCAAATTTTCCCTTGTTTCTACGGCTAGTGGGTGGAAACAACTTGGGTTCTGGACGGTTTGGAGAGCAGCCATCGAGTCGCTATATATGCCAAAGCTTAGTGCAGGTAGTTTCTTGGCTTCGCGGGTTGCCACGCAGATTGCGAGGAGTTCGGCCTGGTAGACGGTGCAGTAGCTTTCCAAAGCAAGCTTGAGGGCCTTCGTCTCTGACACACTGTTCCATATGGAAATCGCGGCTCCGACTCGACCCTCAATCTTGCTGCCGTCTGTAAACATCCGGATATCATATCCGGAGTGAGCAGCTACTTGTTCTCCGTCCACCAGGCACTCGAATTTCAGCTCGACTCGCTCCGCGGGATGTGGTGCGTCCAACGCTGATGCCATGTTTTCCACCTCTCTGTCCTTGAGCACGGTCTGTGGCACTCCCCTCCTAGCTTCGTACAGTTGGGCTGCCTCGCGGACCCTGAGGTCGAGTGGCAAAATGCCCGCGAGCGCCAACACTGAGTGGAGTGACACAGTCCGGTATGCTTTGCATATACGCTGCGCTATCCCTCGTTGAACAACATCTAGTTGTTTGCGTATTCCCCTCCTCTGGGTAGTATGTGCCCATACGCTAGCGGCGTACAGAATGATTGGCTCAACCGTGGCGACGTAAATGATTTTTATCACCTCCGGGTGGAGGCCCCAGCTAGTCTTCGCGGCCTTGGTTAGCTGCTTGTATATAGCCAATGCCTTCCGACAGACATTCGCCACGTGCGGTTTAAAAGTGAGCTTACTGTCGATCGTGACGCCCAAAAGCTTCATTTCCTTTGCAACGGCGATGGGGATGCCGTCCATGCTCAGCCTTGGGGTGTCGTATTTAAGTTTCCGCGTAACGATCATGCAACTTGTTTTGTGCGGTGCGAATTTAAGCTTATTTACGACACCCCAAGACCTTACATGGTTTAGGGCATCGTTTGCACGCTGTTCTATTTCAAGCGCTGTGTCCGCGTCGAACACAAGCACGACATCGTCGGCGAACGCCTGACAGTAGTCACCCCTCCCCTCCAGGCTTTTGAGAAGCGGATCCAGCAAGAGATTCCACAGGATCGGTCCTCCTATGGAACCTTGAACGCATCCCTTGCTGGTGCTTTTGGAGACCTCCTCTCCGGCATAGCGCAGTCTGACTTGTCTGTCCCTGAGGTAACTGTCCATCACCTTCCTTATATTTAAAGGACACTGTTCCTCAGCCAGTCGGATTCTCATAGCCGGCCACCAGGCGCTGTCGAAGGCTCCCTCTATATCCAAAGACACTATGGTCACTAGCTTCTTTTCATTGAGCTTACTATTGATGTGCTGCATCAGGGTATAGAGGGAGTCTTCGGTGCTCCTTTGCGGCATGAACCCGAACTGACGAGTACTCATCGTCGGAAGGAGATGGAACTTTAGTCGAGCTACAATCATTTTTTCATAAATTTTGCCTAGTATTGGCAGCAGCCCAATTGGCCTGTAGGCTTTGGGTGTATTGTAGCTCGCCCTGCCCGGTTTCCTCAGGATGACCACTACCGCTTCCTTCCAAGCCGTGGGGAAGTGGTGGAGCCTAAAGCAAGCGTTCAAGAGAGCCAGAAAGATGTCGGGGTCGGTTTCAATGGCTCGCCGGCAGATGTCGGCTGTAAAGCCCTCGGGACCGGGGGCCTTTTTGGGGTTGAAAGAACCGCACGCTGCACGGAGTTCCGCCAGAGTGAACGGTGGGTCACACGAACCATCGTGCTGGCCTCCGTTCACTTTTTCGGCTTTATCCCTGGCTTGTCGGTGTTCGATGTTGTCATCGTCCTGGAGGTCTTCAGGGTAAAAAGTATCCGCCAAATATTTGGCAGATTCCTTTGCCTCCAGGACGACCCCGTCTTTTTCTAGCGGCAGGTCTTCCTCCCTGCGTGCGGTTCTTCCAATAACTCTATAAATCCCCTCCCAGACCCCCTCCCTGTCCTGCTTCTCGCAAAAATCCTTCCAACTTTTGACCACGGCCTTTGCTGCTTCCGCTTCGTAGTCTCCCTTAACTCTGAGATATTCCTCCACAACAAGAGTTCTCCGCGCGGGGGCTGCGTTTCTAATTCGACGCTTTTTTGTAGCGACCTCGGCTTTCATTTTAGCAAGCTTCTCGGACCACCATGGTATGTCTATTTCGTCTTTATGCTTCTTTGTCGGCATCGATTCTATGCACGAAAGGGTAATGATTTCAGTATATGAATTTATCATAATATCCATATCTTCTATGGTTCTAATTTTTTCTATATTTAATTTTGAGATATTTTTTTCCGAAAGTAGTTCTTTGAATTTATTTTTAAAATTGGTCCAGTCTGCTTTTTTGGTGTTGAATTTTCTAGTCGTCCTGTGAATTTTGATTCCCTTTGCTTTTTTAAGCCGAATACGAAAAGCCATACCATTGTGGTCCGAGCTTGTTAGCCCTTCATCGACTCGCCAGTCGTCGATTAGGTCGATCATGTCTGTGGAGCACGCTGTGATGTCTACGAAGCTTCGGAAGCATTTTCCCCCTCTTACAGTGCAGAAGGTCGGAGTGGTCCCCCTGTTCAGGATGTCCATGCCCATTTCCCCGAGCGTCCCTGCCACTTCAACACCCCTACTGTCGACTTTAGGGCTGCCCCACCAAGTGTTCTTCGCGTTGGCATCTCCCCCGATCAGCCATTTTTGAGAACCGAATTTGGCTTCGATTTTCTTAAAATGATCCATATACGGTTGCAAGGGAAGATCCGGTTCGAGGTAAAAGGAGACTAGTGTGATCCTCCAGGCAGTGGTCTGGATCCCCACCACTACGATGTTGTTAGTGGTGAGTTCTGGGTACTGTATGACGTTGAGGTCTGGGTCGAAGACGGCTATAGCCGCCTTAACAGTACCCTCTTCCGCGCCAGTGCTCTGGAAGATCCTCACGCCTCTGTACCCCTTCATGGATCTTCCACCGCCGACATATGGTTCTTGGAGGAGTGCCACTGCTGCTTTTTGGTTTTTGGCTGCGAGCATTATCTCGTCGGTCGCTAGCCTTTTACGCTGCAGGTTGGCTTGGAACACTTTGTACTGGTTGTTAGTACCGTGGTTGCCCTTAGCAGTACGCAATAGAGGTGCGAGCCAATGCATCGCGTTTTCGACGCACGGGGCACTCCTGACTGAACGTGTTGTGTGCCACGTTTTCAAGTTCGGCTTTCACGCAGTTCCTGCATTGCGGTGGTACGCCGGACCTCCAGTCCTCGCAATCCGCCTTAAGATGGGGGCCGCCACAGTGGCTGCACAAGTCAGCTGCCTCTTTGCAGAAGCGTTTGCTGTGGCCATATCCCAAACACCTGCTGCACTGCACTAGGGGGGATTGGTCCTCCACCCTGACTCGTTGCAGATCGATGTGTACGGACTTTTGCTCGAGGGCCCTTCTCCACACGGTTGGTGACACACTGATGACCACGTGTCCAGCGTGGGGGTTTCGCGTACGCCTCCTATATTTCACACTGATCCTGTCTTCCCCCTCGTCGAGGCCCCGGAAAACTGCCCGATTCTGGTTTCTGAGAGCCTTGAGGACGTCTTCATCAGTGTTGACTGACAAGACATCCTTAAGAACCAAGAGGGGGTCTTTGTTTGCAACCTCCTCGACGGAGAGGCCTTTGCCGTCCTTCTCAAGTCTTTGCCTTACTTTGTTACGTTCTTCTATCGTACCAAAACCCATCACCACTTTTCGGTCTCTTGCCTTACGGACCCGTTCGACCTGAACCCAACCCTCTTTGGCGTCTACCAACTTTCTAACTTTTTCGAGAACCTCCTCCCCGGTATCGGTTTCGTTTTCTGAGGTGACTACAACTGAGTGTAGCGTACTGCGTTTCGGTATTTGGCTTCCGCTTTGTGTTGCAGTCACACTCGCATAGGTCTGGGGGGGCATCTGCTCCAAGGTCTCTTTATGTTTTTGGAGATTCTCGTTGAGAGCCTCTATTTTGGCGTTGGTAGCTTGTAGAAACCTCATGTGCTCGTCGAGTTTCGTTGCGAGTGGGTTTTCGTCACCTTTCACCATAAAAGTGCGATCTGCGAGGCTTTCGTCAGGCGTGTCTTTGATAGGCTTGTCCGCTTCCTTAACAAGCTGGTAGAGCCTATCTAGAGACTCCAAGACTGAAGTCTTGATTTCCTTTTTGATAGTCTTTGAGGCGTTCAATTGCATTTTAGCCCTCATTAAATACGTTCGGGCCTCCTGCGTTTTTGTGGCGTACTTTTTCCCTCCCGGTTTGTCAGCTGCGACTGGTATTGATAATATAATACCACTAGCTGGTGGCGTCCTCTTTTCCGGTGGCGGCGTCCTCTTTTCCGGTGGCGGCGTCGTCGTTGGGTTGCCTTTGGCTTTTACAGCCGGCACAAGTCTCTCGGCCGAAACGGCCGGTCCAGCCACCCTCACCGGGCTTGTGTCATCCAACACCTCTATAAGAGGTGTGGGGTCAGCGTTGGCCGCCTCCCAGACGTCAATGCTTCGCCTAACCTTTGAAATTTTTGGAGGTGACGAGTTGCTCCCGGTCTTTTTCATGGGCGTTCTGGTACCGCAAAACATTTTGGAGGGAGTGAAGAGAATATAAAAATAAAGGTTTGTAAAAGTTTTAAAGAATTTTAAAATAGATTTGTAGAGAAGATGAAATGAAAAATTTTTTAAACAAGAGGTAATTGATTAGATTAAAAAAAAATGTTAAAGGGTCACAGACCCTGTCAAGTTATAGTGTGTAATTAATTACACAAGTACAAAAAAGTAGAGCAAAATAGGGTCCCTGACCCCGTCAATATACAATTGGTCTTACTTACTACTAAATAAGGGGTAAAGGAGTCAAAATAGACAACAAATCCGTCAAAAAACAGTATAAAAATAAAAAAGCCTTCGAAGTAGAGACGAAAAAATTTTCAGCTCTATGTAGAGCCAATTCAGGGGGTCCACCGGATAGCTCTCCCCGAGCCCTTTCCAACAACCCCAAACACGGGGTGTCTATCCCAACTAGTTCCAGAGAAAACCCGGTTTGAAAAATTCCAAGATGGCGGCCGGATTTGGTTACTCGGCGATTTCTCCGGAACCAGGCGACCGAAAAATCCCGCGTTTGGGCTCAAAGTGTTGGGCTCGCCGAGCTCTACCCGATGGTGCTGTTTTCAGGCTGAAAAATCTTTCTCTCCTGAAAACGCCTGAAACTGGTCTAGTATCGTATATAGGGGTGGGGGAAGGTTCCCAAAGAAAACCCCAGTCTTCTACGACTCTCCGTTCGCGAGAAATCGTGGTCAGAAAATTTCCAAGATGGCGTCCGAAATGTCAAACTCGAAGTTTGAACGCCGATTTCTCGGGTCTGGGAAGTCGCAGAGTGCCCGCGTTTGGGCTTACAGAACTCAGCTCGATCTCCTCTGTATGGTGGAACCAGTTTCAGGGCCCTGAAAATTTTGGGTCTCTGATCCGCCTGAATTTCAGCAAGCGCGTAGGCGGTGGTCTTACGAGCAGAAATCCGAAATCGGCAAAGTCGTAGGACTTAGCAGTCAAAATTTATGGCGGACCAAAGAAAAACAAGATGGCCGCCGAGCTGTCAAAGTGCGGAGCAAATCGTTGATAACTTTGCAACGGATGGTCAGAAAAGAACGCGGTTTTGAATGTACAGCTCGGCTTGACCTCCTGCACGCCCTAAAATCGGTTTCAGCCTGAAAAATTTTCAGGCGCTGAAATTGCCTGAAACCCGATGTATTCGGTAGACGCCTGAATTTAAACGCCAACTGTGGCAACGCGGGGTTTCTATCGTTTTTTGTTCCGGAGATATTAATTTTTGAAGTTAATAACCAAAAAACCAAAATGGCGGATTTTGTCCAAAATCGCCGTTTTTTAAGTTAGCGGCCCCGAGTTTGGGCTTAACTAAGGTGAAATACTTATTATAAACACGATTATGAGGTAAAATTTTGAATAAATGTAATAATTTTGAATTTAGAAGCAAAAAATACAAAAAATTAAATATCTCCGGAACCAAAAATCGGAAAAATACAAAAAATACGTCAAAATTTTTCTAAAATACGGTACAATCCAACAAAATAAAATTTAGAATTTTTTCCATACAAAAATTTTGAATTATTCACAAAAATATAGTTTTAATAGTTTTTAATTAATAAAAGCAAAAATAATAGTAATAAATTTCCAAAAATTTTTACAGGTGTTAAGCAGGCTAGCGCGCAACGGAATCCAGAATAAAAAACAGGTGTGCTGCCTGAAGATTTTCGACAAACAAACGTTGAAAATTGAAAATTTAAATTTAAATAAAAAGAAAACTAATTGTCCAAAAAATATTTTAAAAGTACCGTTATTGTTGGGGTTCACTGGTGCTGCCGGCTGCTTTGTCAGAATGATCCGCGCGCCTCTCCTTCTGGTAGCACGTGGCCACGTGGTTTCCGTGTTTTCAGCTATTTCAGCGGAATGGCTCGCTGAAAAATTCTGGATTTTTGCTGAAGGCTGCTCCTCAGTGTTCCCCACCCGGGGAAAAAAGAAAATTTGTAGGTCGTCGATCACGTTTTCGCAGTGTAAGCTTTTGAAGTTTTAAAAATTTTGTAACTTAACCTCCAAAAAGGTTTTTTCACTTAAGCCACTATCACAAGTCACTTCTGCACAAGTAAAAAACACACGCGGATAGAGCGCGTAATTCCGCAACTTTTGGTGCCAAAAACTTCTAAATCGGACGTAAAATGCCGTTTCTGCGAATTTTTTAACACAGAGCACGTGTTTTTCGCTGCTTACACGGGCGTGGTCGGGCCCAAACTGGTTAGGTTAGGTTAGGTTAGGTTAGGTTAGGTTAGGTTAGGTTAGGTTAGGTTAGGTTAGGTTAGGTTAGGTTAGGTTAGGTTAGGTTAGGTTAGGTTAGGTTAGGTTAGGTTAGGTTAGGTTAGGTTAGGTTAGGTTAGGTTAGGTTAGGTTAGGTTAGGTTAGGTTAGGTTAGGTTAGGTTAGGTTAGGTTAGGTTAGGTTAGGTTAGGTTAGGTTAGGTTAGGTTAGGTTAGGTTAGGTTAGGTTAGGTTAGGTTAGGTTAGGTTAGGTTAGGTTAGGTTAGGTTAGGTTAGGTTAGGTTTTTTTTTTTTTTTTTTTTATAATGTGTGTTTTGCTATTTTTCCTCCAACATGATCGGAGACTTTATTTAGCAAAATACTTGTTTTCAGCGTCAATCGTGTTTTTTACATTTGTTCTATAGACTTGATCCAGAAGAATACTAATTTATAGTAGACTTCTTTTGTCAAATCGACTATTTGTGCTTTTGTTTTTTGTTTCGGTGTGTGGTGTTGTTCTGTTTTGTTTTTTATTGAAGTTAAAGTGTAATGTTCTGTTTTTTATTGCCTTGAGTAATGTCCTGAGTTAATATATAGTATAAATAAATACATAAAAAAATATACATTTTAAACTTAAATAAACAATTTTTTTTTTTTTTTTTTTTTTTTTTCTGTTATTTTTATTTTCATGACTTTTTTTTTTTTTTTTTTTTTTATTATTATTTTTGACTTTTTTTTTTTTTTTTTTTTTTTTTTTTTTACAATATGTATTTACAAATATTTTAGCGTCTTACTATAACATATTATATACTATTTAAACATTTGTTCCTTTCAGATTTTCATGAGGTTAAGTGCATATTTACATCGCTATATGTTGAGCAATAATATAGATCATTATATTATGTCAGCATATTTTACTTACTTGTTTTGTTTCTTATTAACACTTTTTTTACAATTTTCGTACCATATTCTAGAAATCTTTTTTTGTTTTGACTCGAAATTATTTTGCAAATACTACCAGCGTCAATTTTGATTCCCAAAACGTTTTCCACATCAAATCTCTCTTTTGAAAATACAGGGCATTCTATGAGAAGGTGAGGAACGGTCTCGGCGACACCGTCCTCGCAGATACACGAGGGACTATCCTTAAGCTTGAAACGGTTTAGGTATTCCGAAAAACCCCCGTGTCCTGTCATTAGTTGTGTTATTATAGGAGTAATATCAAGTTTTCGGATAGTTTTGTAAGCTTCGACCGCACTTGGGAAGAATAACTTGGTTATTGCAGCTGTATTTTCAGACATGTACCTCCGGTCCCATTTGCCAAGAGTTTCCTCACGGATCATTCTCCTGACAAATGAAACCGGACATGCATCATAATCCGGTTTACCCTTGCATTTCAAGGCTGCCTCTTTTGCGAGCTTGTCGGCCCTCTCATTCCCCTCCAAACCGGCATGAGCCTTGATCCAATACAAGGACACAGTCTTGTTTTGTTGAGATATAGCTGTTAAGTTCTCTCTGGTTTCTACCGCCAGTGGATGAAGGGTACTGAGGTTTGTGATTGTCTGAAGAGCCGCCATCGAGTCACTGTAGATGCCGAAGGAATGCGCCCGATGGACAAGGATCATCCTCGTTGCTCTGCATACAGCCAGGAGCTCCGCTTGGTAGACTGTGCAGTAAGATGGTAGGTTGAGCTTTAGGGTTTTGGTCTCTACCGCACCGCTCCAAACAGACATTGCAGCACCAACTTTGCCTGTGATCTTACTACCGTCGGTAAATATTCTTATGTCATGATTACTGTTTAAGTCTACGTGTTCCCGGTCTGTCAAACATTCAAACCTCAGCCCATTCTGCCTTGCAGGGTGGGGAGTCTTTATCGCCGAAGCCATTCGCTCGACCTCTCGATCCCCCAGCCCTGGCAATGGTACCCCCTTTTTGGCCTCATATAACGAGGCTGCTTCGGATATTCTAAGGTCGAGAGGCAGTATTCCAGCCAGGACCAGAGCCGAGTTCAGGGAGACCGTGCGATAGGCCCTACAGAGTTTTTGGGCGAAACCTCTTTGCATGTTGTTCAGTCGTTTGATGACTCCTAATTTATTTGCTGCTGGAGCCCAGGCACTGGCGGCATACAAGACGATTGGTTCCACCGTGGCAATATATATTATTTTAATTATTTCTGGGTGGAGGCCCCAGCTGATCTTTGCTGCTCTAATTAGTTTTTTGTAGACCGCGATAGCTTTCTTGCACACACTATCAACGTGTGCATTGAAAGTCATTTTGTGGTCTATAGTGAGGCCTAGGATTTTCATTTCCTTTGACATGCCAATGTCGATCCCGCCCATGCTCAAGTGTGGGGTATCATGTTTCAATTTGCGCGTTATTATCATGGCTTTAGTTTTCTGAGGTGCAAATTTGAGTTTATTTCGGATACCCCACGTGCGAACATGTTCGAGAGCGGCATTGGCGCTTCTTTGTACCTTTTCAGCTGAGTCTCCAGAGAATACCAACAGCACGTCATCGGCGAATGCTTGGGCAAAGTCTCCTCTCTTTTCAAGCTCTTTTAGGAGGGGATCCAATAACAAATTCCAAAGTATTGGCCCTCCAATAGAACCCTGGACACAACCTTTGCTGGCTTTTTTACTGTACTCCTCCCCAGCGTACCTGACAGTGACATATCTATCTCTGAGATAGCTGTCTATCACCCTCCTCAAATTTATTGGACATTTTTCCTCAGCCAGCCGGACTCTTATGGCTGGCCACCATGCACTATCGAAGGCACCCTCTATATCCAATGAGACAAGTGTTAGAAGTTTTTTCTCTTCAAGTTTACTTTCGATATATTTAACAAGGCTATAGAGGGCGTCTTCGGTGCTTTTTTGGGGCATGAATCCAAACTGGCGAGTACTCATCCGTGGCAAAAGGTGGAATTTGAGTCGGGCAACCAGCATCTTCTCAAAAATTTTTCCCAGCAATGGCAGAAGTCCAATGGGTCGGTAGGATTTTGGGACAGAGTAGTTTTCTTTGTCTGGTTTCCTTAGTGCAATTATAGTTGCTTTCTTCCAGCACCTAGGGAAGTGGTTCAGTTGAAGGCACTTATTGATTAGACTTAAGAATAAGTCAGGGTCGTGCTGTATGGCTCGTGAGCAAATATCTGCGGTGAAACCATCAGCTCCAGGGGCTTTTTTGGGGTTGAACGAATTTAGTGCACTAAGGAGTTCCGTTTTGGTAAACTCTGGGTCCATTATGTCATTATGACTTCCATCATTTACCACTTTTGCTTGTTCTCTGGTCTGGCGATGCTCTTTGTTTTCATTATCATCCAGGTCTTCAGGATAAAACGTTTCGGTGAGCAGTTTTACAGACTCTTTTGCACTTAGAGTTCTCCCATCACTTTCGAGAGGTAGATCTTCATCTCTTTTCGTAGTTCTGCCGATTACCCTATAAATGCCTTCCCACATTCCTTCTTTTTCCTGCTTCCCACAAAACTCCTTCCAACTCTCTATCTGGGCTTTCTTTGACTCCATTTCGTATTCTGCCTTCAATTCAAGATAGTCCTCGACAACCTTTGCCCTCCGAACAGGTGCCGCACAACGGATCCTACGCTTTCTGGTGGCGACTTCTTGCTTCATTGTCGCCAACGCCTCAGACCACCACGGCACAGTTATTTCTTCACTACATTTTTTCTTAGGAATGCAGTTTTCACATGCTTCTGTGATTATTTGTGTGTATTTATCTATAGCTGAATCAAGTTCTTCTACAGTTTTTATGTTTTCAATATCTTTTTTTGTTAATTTGCTCTGTAAATGGTCTAGTTTCTCATGAAACCGGTTCCAATTTACTTTCTTTGTGTTGTAGATCCTGGTACTTCTTTTGATTCGTATGCCTTTTGATTTTTTAAGCCGAACATTAAAAGCTATGCCGTTGTGGTCCGCCGACGTTAGGCTTTCGTCCACTTTCCAATTTTCCACCAGATCCAGCAAATCACTAGAGCAGGACGTTATGTCGACAAAACTTTTATAACTTTTCTGTCCTCTGATTGTATCAAAAGTTGGCGTGTCACCATAGTTAAGTACATGAAGTTCCAGCTGATCCAGGGCTCCCGACATCTCCTCGCCTCTTTGGTCGATTGTAGGACTTCCCCACCAGGGGCTTTTTGCATTTGCATCGCCAGCAGTTATTATGTTTTTGGCTCCCACTCTGTCACAAATATTTTTCAGTTGGACCAGGTACGCCCCAATGGGTTTGTCTGGCTCAAAATAGTAGGAGACTAGGGTGATCTCCCATGCACTGGTACGGACTCCTACCACAACAATATTATTTGTGGTAAGTTTTGGGTATTGTATTATGTCTAAGTCAGGATCGAATATTAGTATCGCTGCTTTTACAACCCCGTCTCCCCTCTCAGTGCTCTGAAAAACCCTCAGACCTTTGTAACCTCTCATACCATTTGAGCCCCCAATGTATGGTTCCTGGACCAAAGCTGCAGCAACTCCGCGAGTTTTACCCTCGATCAGTAATTCTTCGGTGGCCAACTTTTTTCGTTGCAAATTTGCTTGCAGCACTTTGTAATGGGTATTTGTGCCTGATGCCACCTTAGCAATAGGCCACCGCAGAGCGGGCCAGTGCTTCCCACTTCCTCCGTATTGGACACTCATTACTGAAAGCGTTGTGTTCGTTCTTGTTTATACCTGCCTTGGTACAATTTTTGCATGTTGGCGGAGCACTTGCGAGCCACTCCGAGCACTCCCCTTTTAAATGGGGGCCACCACAGTGGCTACACAGGTCCACTAGATCTTTGCAATACCGCTTTCCATGTCCGTAACCGAGACATCGAGAACACTGGACGAGTGGAGACTGGTCTTCGACTCTCACCCTCTGCAAGTCAATGCGCAGTGTGCCAGCCCGAGTTGCTCGCCTCCATATTGCTGGGGATGTGCTTACTACTATGTGGGTAGTAAGGGGGTTTCTAGCTTTTTTTTTATATCTTAAGGTTAGGCGATCATCCCCATCGTTTAGATTGCTGAAGATGTCTCTATTCTGGTTCCTCAGGGCCCTTAAGACGTCATCATCACTGTTTAGCAGCAGGACGTCCCGAAGCACCAAAAGAGGGTCCTTGTTCTGTACTTCTTGGACGATGAGGTGTTCTCCCACTTCTTCAAGTCTCTCCTTGATTTTGTTTCTATCTTCCTTTGTCTTGCATCCCATAATAACTTTTCTGTCCTTGGCTTTTCTAACTTTTTCGACTTGAATCCATCCCTCTTTAGCATCTACAGCTTCTCTAACTCGT
Organism: Teleiodes luculella; assembly: GCA_948473455.1. Lineage (NCBI taxonomy): Eukaryota > Metazoa > Arthropoda > Insecta > Lepidoptera > Gelechiidae > Teleiodes > Teleiodes luculella. Next base: position 17,377 of record OX419589.1, on the reverse strand, counting down.
CTAAGAACCTCCTCCCCGGTTTCGGTTTCATCCTTCGAGGCGATCACTATTGAGTGAAGTTCATTTCTTTCTACAGTCTGCCTTCCTGGCTGACTTGCAGTTGCTTCAGCATAAGTTAATTGGTCTGTAGAGGTCTGTTTTATCAGACAATCTCTAATTTCATCAATCTTCTTGTTGTTTTCTCTTAAGAGTCTATTATTTTCTTCGATTTTGGTCAACACGGCGTCCCGCTCCTCGTTGTTCTTACCTGGGGATGGGAGCGTTGTGTCTTCCGCCCGTGAGTCTTCCTTTCCTATTTTCTTCTCTTTTAAGTTTTTCAGTTCGGCTTCCACCTCCTTCACAAGACGATACAATTGGTCCACAGCCTGTGTAACTTCCATTTTTATGTCTGTTTTTAGATTACGGGAATTATTAAGGTGAAGTTTAGCTTTGTGTAAGCAAGCTCTAGCTTCAGCAGTACGATCGGCGTATTTTGTGGGCTTTGGTGAGGTTCCTGTGACTTCCACAGATGACCTGCGCGCGACGATGACTTTGTTTCCCTGTGCAACAGTTGGTCTTTGTTTGGGCTTTGTTATGTCTATTTGCGGAGCAAGCTGTCCAGTCTGCAACGGGGGTGTTTTTGGTCTAGACTCCCAGTCGCCAATACTACGCCTTACGCTTGGCGCTGAGGAGACAGTTGCCACCGGGGACGTGTCCAGACAAACCGATTTGGAAGATGATGCAGTTTCTGGTCTTGCAATTGCCGATGATGAAGACTCACCACCCAGTTTAGATGGTGATAAATTCTGAGATTTAGTGGTTTGTTTAGCTGGGGTTCTATGTCCAACTCCGAACATTTTAGCGCTTGAATAAGGCAGTCGATATAATTAGACTTGAGTTTAATTACTGATTCTATTTAAATATAATATAATTGATGCCGATTTCAATCAATAAAAAACAAAACAAAGTACATGAATCTATACAGAATCGTTTATAAAATTTACTATACCAGTGCACAAATAGTTAAGATTAAAAGTCGTCACAAAAGGGGCCAAAAGTGGTCCCTTGTCTTAATATAATAGAGTTAGTTCAATAAAACTAACTGTTATAATAATAATTATTATAAATAGTGATAATAAAAATGTTCAAAACAAAAAATGAACTGGTACACCACGATACCGGTCAACAGTCTAAGTGAATCAAAAAGACCAGTCCTAAAAATAAACAAATAATTGTATAAAGTAAAGATATAGCAAATTAATCTATCTTACAATAAAAGAGTAATACCGCTCTATATTGGGCCGCCGGGGGGTGAAAACACCTTCAAAGGGAGGGTGGTGTGCAAAAACGAATACAATTTTTAATTCCAAAATAAATTTTGAGAAAATTTGGGAAGGGGTTGGTCGGGGGTGGGGTGGGGGTGGGGGTAGTTTTTGGGTCCAGGTGCTCCTGTTCGTCCTCCTGTTTGTAATAATACCCCACTCGGGTATTTTTAAGACCTTTTTTAGAAAAGGGGGTGTGCGGGGATGAAAACACCTTCAAAGGGAGGGTGGTTAGCAAAAATGGTTAATTTAATTTACTGGCTATTTAAACTAGTTAAGATTATATTTTAGATATTTTAATAAGAATTTTTTAAGTAAGGATTTATTAATCGGGGGTAGATAGGGTGGTTTTGGTTCCAGGGGTGATAAGATCAATCGGCTAAAGTAAAATTTCTTTACTCAATGTGCGTTAAATTTTAAAATGTTTTTAAGAAATTTTTGGGTAGGGGTTGATTAGGGTGGGGGTAGGGGGTGGTTTTTGTTACCAGGGGGTAGTGACTGATTGTCCAAAATAACGTACTCCACTCACGGGGTTAAAATTTTGATTTTATTATTGTACGTACTGGATAGGTCAGGGCTCAGCCTTTTTTGGTTGATTGAGGTGGTTGTAGGTGGAGGGGGTTGAAATTTTAAGGGTAGATTCCTAGTGACAAGAACTTTTGGGGAGCTTTAATGGGGCTAAGGGGGGTGGGGTTTGGGGAGGGGGTAAAAAGTTTCGTCAAAATTGAGCTGCGACGCACCGTTTTCGAGATATAAGGGGTTTTTTGAAATTTTCTTATCCGAACAATCTTATATTTTGCGTTAGGGTAGTCCGACCCTTGTAATGTTTCAAAGCATGTATCTCCAGAACGGGGCGTCGAAAATGCACGGGGTAAAAATATTATACAACGTAATGGGGTACTGTATAAGGGAAAAATAATTTTACAATATTCAGCAGGCGGGGTGGCCAACCAGCCCAGCGCTCCTTCAGGGGGTGGTCTTTTGTCAGCTTTAAAAGGTTGGTTTAGGGACTTCTAATTGAGTGAAAGATCCGGGACAAATTTTGCAGTAGTAAGGAGGGTCCAAATTTGTTGTCAATCCTAATTTTATCTCCCTGAAATTTACAGAAGACAGGAATATTTCAGGGTTTATGAAAAAAATTTTACGCGGGGGTGGTTTTTTGGGGTCCAACCTTTTGGCCGACCTAGCAATGTGTTCAGACTGACTGAACCAAAATTTGCTTATTTTTTCGAAAAAATCAACCCCTGAGGCGCTAGGGGGTGTACAAGCTTATTCGGTAATGCCCGCCAGGTGAGTATGTCAGTTAAAAAATTTGCCAAAAATACAATTTCAAGAATATCCTAAAACTAAAGCCGCTAGCCTTCGGGACTTTTCCTCTACTTCCCACTTCGGTACACCAGGGGTAGGTTCGGGGTCACGGGAGACTTGGGGGTAGCTTGCAGCAAAAAGAGCCGAATACAAATACCGCAAATGGCCTCCCCTGCCTAAAGGATATTCCAGAAAAATCTGGAGTTGGTCAGAAATTAATGCTATCCTGTTTCTCCGTTGATTCCCGAAATCAGGGTTGGGGTGACAACCCTCGTTAATGATATAGGGGTGGAAGGTCAATTTTCAAATGTACTTTTTAACAATAACCGCTCATCTGAAATTTTCAGGAGAGGTGTCCACTTGTAGCCCTTGAAATGTAGTATTTTTACACTTCGGAAAAAATAGGGGTCGTCGCTTAAAATTTAGAGTGAGGGTTCTAAGTACAATACTGTAGGTGTACCTTAATGTTCCGAGTTCGATTTCTCTTGATCCAGGCGTCAGGGGAAAATTCCAAAAACGGTTTCTTTCTCCTAGTAAAATGCTGCTTACGATGACGCAGTCAGTTTTTCCTGAAACTCGTCCACGCGATTTTTCGGAAAACGTGGTTTGCAGGTATTTCAGCAAGGGGTGGCAGCAAAAATCTGGTTTCTCGCAGGAAGATGGAGGATGTTGAGATCTTCAAAACAGCAGTTGAAAAATGTGGGGTTATCGATCGCGTTTTGGCAGCGCACGCGGCCAAACGTATTTAACCTCCAAGATAACCTCACTTTGTGTGAGTTTTCATCCACGAGGGCACTATAAAATCACAATTTTGAGAAATTTCTTTCACAATTCACTTTCTTTCTAGGTCACAGATATTTTCCCAAATTTTCGCTTTGATTGAAGCACTTTCACTATTTTATTGGAATTTTTGAGCGCGGATCGGCTTATTTTAGCTGCGTTCACCGCGGGAGGCAGGGCGCGACTTGGTTAGGTTAGGTTTTTTTTTTTTTTTTTTTTTTTATTAATAATCTTTATGTCCTCCAACGTAATCGGAGACAGTGTTCAGTAAGAGTGAAATAACGATGCTTATTTTAGATTTCGATATTTCTTATTAATTTGGTGATGATCTTCTAGCGTGAGATCAGTCGTCGAATAGTCTGTTTTTGTTTGATTTTTGCCTGTTTAATTATTTGAATGCCTCTTTTATTTAATTTCATTAAAATATTTCATCTTAAGCTACTGCTTGTTACTAAAGTTTTTTACTCATTATTTTTAATGCTAAACTATAATATATACAATATACTATGATAGCATACATTGCTTTATCTTGTCTTATTTCTATTGATTACTTGAATTGTTATTTTCTCACAGTAGTTCATGAACTTTTCTCTGTCTTTGGATGCCATTATTTCCTTTATAGATTCTTCTGTCAATTTAGTTTGCAACACTTGTTCGATTTCGAATCTTTCCCTAATATAAACTGGACATTCCAACAGCAAGTGCGGAACCGATTCTGCTGCCACTGGATCGCATACGCATGATGGGTTCTCCTTACACTTAAAACGGTTTAAGTATTCGGAGAACCCTCCATGCCCGGTTAGAATCTGTGTTCTTATATTGGATATTTCCATTTTACGGACTATCTTATACGCGGAATCCGCATCCGGTAAGAACATTTTTGTAACTGCTCCGGTTTCGCCTTTTTTGTATCTTTGATTCCACTCATCAAGCGTTGCCATTCGTATGCATCGCTTGATGTGTGAAATCGGGCACAAATCATAGTCGGGCTTCCGTTTTGAGTATCTAGCTGCCTCTTTCGCCAAAACATCTGCTCTTTCGTTACCTTCCATCCCCGCATGTGCTTTTATCCAAAACAATTTGACAGTTTTGTTTTGGAGAGACAACGATATCAAATTCTCTCTAGCTTGGACTGCGAGGGGATGGAGGCAATTCCAGTTCTTTATTGTGAGCAGGGCCGCCATGGAATCGCTGTAAACTCCAAAACTCGAGGCTCTGTAGCTCAACATCACCGCCGTTGCCTTGCATATAGCGAGTAGCTCTGCCTGGTAGACCGTGCAGTATTGAGGGAGAGCAAGCTTGAGGGTTTTCGTTTCAGTTTCGCCATGCCAAATAGATAAAGCGGCTCCAACCTTACCCTCAATCTTGCTTCCATCAGTAAAAATGCGAATTTCATATTCGCTATGAGCACTTAGTAGCTCTTGGTCTACCAGACTCACCAACTCCAGCTCGACTCGCTCGGCGGGATGCGGAGCCTCCAGTGCCGAAGACATCCGCTCTACGTCTCTATCTCCGAGCATCCGCTGCGGCACTCCCTTCTTTGCTTCATATAATGAGGCAGCTTCTCGCACACGGAGATCGAGGGGAAGAATTCCTGCGAGCACTAGCGCCGAGTTAAGGGAGACCGTACGGTATGCCTTGCACACCTTTTGAGCGATTCCACGCTGCACCCCCCCCAACTGCTTGATTATACCCAGCTTACTCACTGCCGGTGCCCAAACGCTAGCGGCGTACAAGATAACCGGCTCCACAGTTGCAGTATAAATTACTCGAACTATTTCCGGGTTTAGCCCCCAGCTGGTCTTGGCTGCTTTGCTGAGCTGTTTGTAGATGCCAATAGCTTTGCGGCAGACGCGGGAAACGTGCGAATTGAAAGTGAGCTTATCGTCAATAATGACGCCAAGCAATTTCACTTCCCTCGACATTGCAATATCGACGCCGCCCATGGTCAGGCGTGGGTTGTCGTATTTAAGTTTGCGGGTTATTACCATAGCGCTGGTTTTTTGCGGGGCAAATTTTAATTTGTTACTGACACCCCACACCCGAACACGCTCCAAAGCCGCGTTTGCCCGCCTCTCAATGTCGAGCGCTGTCTCTCCGTCAAAGACGAGGACCACGTCGTCCGCAAATGCCTGGCAATAGTCCTCCTTAGCAGTCAGACTCTTCAGTAGGGGATCCAGTAGGAGATTCCAAAGGATCGGACCTCCGATAGACCCTTGTACGCATCCTTTATTGGTGCCTCTCTGGTGTTCCTCGCCCGCATACCTGACATTCACCCTCCTATTGCTAAGGTAACTGTCGATGACCCTTCTCAAGTTCCACGGGCAACCCTCTTCTGCCAATCGGATCTTTATTGCAGGCCACCATGCACTGTCGAAGGCTCCCTCTATGTCCAACGAAATCAGCGTTACGATTTTCTTCTGATCCAGTTTACTGTTTATGTGCTTCATTAGGGTATAGAGGGAGTCCTCGGTGCTTCTTTGGGGCATGAAACCAAATTGGCGCGAGCTCATTTTCGGCATCAAGTGGAACTTGAGACGGGCCACGATCATTTTTTCAAATATTTTGCCCAGGATCGGCAACAGTCCGATAGGTCGATACGCTTTTGGCGTGGAGTAATCACCTTTGCCTGGTTTTTTCAGGATCACTACTGTTGCCTCCTTCCATGATTCAGGGAAATGATGGTATTCCAGGCATTTGTTTAACAAGGCAAGGAACATCTCTGGGTCACATTCTATGGCCCTACAGCAAATGTCAGATGTGAGGCCGTCCGATCCAGGAGCCTTTTTAGGGTTGAAAGACCCACATGCGTGTCTTAATTCCGCCTTGGTGAACTGTGGGTCACAGGGACCATCTTGTTCACCACTGTTCACTTTTTCGGCTTTGGAGCGGATTTGCTGATGAAAGGCGCTGTCGCTATCTTTTTGGTCTTCCGGATAAAAAGTTTCAGCCAACAGTTTCACGGAACCTTTGGCGTCCAGCGCCTTCCCATCTCTTTCGAGTGGCAAATCCTCTTCTCTGCGCGATGTTCTGCCTATCACCCTATAAATCCCCTCCCATACCCCCTCCCTGTCCTGTCTACTGCAAAAGTCCCTCCAGCTTTGGGTTTGAGCGGCAGCTGCTTTTAATTCATACTCTTCTTTTCTTTTCAGGTATTCTTCGACGACCCTTGCTCTACGAGATGGTGCGGCACACCTGATCCTGCGCTTCCTGACGGCGACTTCTTTCTTCAGCTCGGCGAGTTCCTCGGACCACCACGGCACGGTAAGTCTTTCTTTTTCACTCTTTTTTGGCATCGAATGTACACACGCCTCCTGGATTGCCCTCGTATAGTTGCCCAGTGCTAGGTCAATTGCTTCCTTTGTGTCAATATTTTGCATATCTGTTTTAGTCAAGTTGTTTTCGGTTAGCAATTGACAGAGCTTTTCGCGAAATTTAGGCCAATCAGCTTTCTTCGTATTGTACACTCTTGTCGTTCTATTTATCTGGATGCCTTTTGATTTTAGGAGCCGAATATTAAAGGTGATGCCGTTGTGGTCCGAGCTCGTAAGGCTTTCGTCGACCCTCCAGGCTTCTGCCAGGTGCAATAGGTTTGTCGAGCACGCAGTTATATCGACAAAGCTACGGTATCGTTTCCCACCTCGTATTGTGTCAAACGTCGGAGTTTCCCCTCTGTTTAAAATGTCTAGATCCAACTCACCAAGAGTTCCAGCCATCTCTTCGCCCCTAAGGTCAGTGATTGGGCTACCCCACCAGGGACTCTTGGCATTTGCGTCACCAGCGATGATCCACCTGTCAGAGCCAACCTCCTCCACTATACGCTTAAGTTGATCCAAGTATGGGTCTATGGGTTGATCCGGCTCGAGATAAAATGAGATAAGCGCGATCTTCCAGGCGCTGGTCTGGATCTCTACCACCGAGATGTTGTTGGTGGAGAGTTTCGGGTACTGTTTTACCTTAAGGTCTTTGTCGAAGACAGCTATGGCAGCTTTAACAGTCCCGCCTCCTACACCAGCACACTGAAAGACTCGCGCTCCTCTCGGGCATGCCATGACATTTGCTCCTCCCACATATGGCTCCTGGATCAAAGCTACTGCCACACCACGCTTTCCCACTTCTATGAGAAGTTCGTTGTAGGCGAGCTTTTTGCGTTGGAGGTTGGCTTGGACGAACTTGTATTTGTGTGTGCCATGAGTGCCCTCAGCAATACGCTACTGTGGATCGGGCGACATCATCCCATCGTTTGCGCACCGAACACGAGGAGCTGAAAGCATTGTGCTCCATGTGCTCCGATTTGGCTTTCACGCAGTTTCGACAGCTTGGCGGTACACCCGAGAGCCAGTCAGCACACTCCGAACGCATGTGAGGACCGCCACAATGGCTGCAAGAATCCACGGACTCTTTGCAGAACCTTTTGCCGTGCCCAAATCCTAGGCAGCGGGTGCATTGGACCAAGGGAGACTGATCCTCGACTCTGATGCGTTGGAGATCTATATGAACGCTTCCCGAGTCCAACACCCTACGCCAGATGGTAGGCGAGACGCTCATTATTATGTGGCTAGTATGGGGATTTCTGGTTCTTCGTCTATACTTTATTTCAATGCGGTCTTCCCCTTCGCCGAGGTCACGAAAAACACCACGATTTTGGTTCCTTAGGGCTTTTTGTAGATCTTCATCTGTATTTATTGCCAAGACATTTTTAAAAATCAAAAGTGGGTCCTTGTTTTTCATTTCCTCGACGTTGAGGTTTTCCGCACTGTTTCCTAATCTTTCTTTCATCCTATTCCTCTCCTCTCTTGAGCTGAATCCCATTATGATTTTCCGGTCCTTTGCCTTCCGAACCTTTTCCACCCTGATCCAACCCTCCTTCGCATCAACCACCTTTCTGACTCTATCGAGAACTTCTTCTCCTGTTTCTTCCTCGTTTGTTGACGTGACTATCACCGAGTGAAGTGTGCTCCTTACGGGTGGTTTTTCACTGTGGCTTGCAGTCACTCTGGCATATGTTGCTGCGTGGTCCATGCTTTCTGTCTTATTTTCTATTGCTACCCGTAGCTCGTCAATTTTCTTATTGTTCTCTGATAGTAATTTTGAGTGTTCGTCAATTTTTGTCATCAGGAGCCTTGGGTCAGAGTGGATCAGGAATGCAGAGTCAGTCTCACGTATTTCTGGCTCCGCCGCAACTGTCAAGTTTTGAGCAGGCTCTGTCTTTTTAGTTTTTAGGTCTTGTTCTGCTTCCTTTACCAGCTTGTAGAGTCTTTCGACTGCGTCATTTATGGCGTTCTTTATTTCTGTTTTAATGTTTCTGCTACTGCTCAAATTTAATTTTGCTTTATTAAGACAGGCCCTCGCTTCCGCCGTCCTATCTAATGGTTTTCTCTTGGGCGGAGAAGTAATCTCCACGACCTCAACAGAGGGGCGTCGTGTAGGCGGTACCGATGCAGTATCGCTGTCCTGTGATAGGGGCGTTCGCTGTCTGGCCCTAGCAGTTCCAGCCTGCTTCGTCATTGCATTTCTCAAGGTTGGAGTGGGATCCGTGTTAACAGATTCCCACTCTTCTATACTATGTCGCAATTTTTGCCCGGTGACGGGTTTAGATGTCGTTGCAGTAGTAGAGGAACCCGATGCGGTGTTGATGGCCTCTAGTTCCCCAATACTCCGTCTCACGCTGAAAGTTTGGGATAATTCATCCCTATTTGCAGGCGAGTTCCCTACGGGTTTTGGGCTAGTAGGACTGTTGCTTCTCGCAGCCATTGCCTTCCCCACCGGTGTCCTGAGTCCATGCATATCGTATGAAGGGATATCTTACTGAAATACTTAACAGAAGACTGTGATATTTTATTTCCCAATAAATTTCCCAATAAAGGATATTCAAAGTTAAAATTTAAAAAGAAAGAGTAATAATTTCTACTAATAGAAATCTTCCAAAGTCAAGCAGTCGATAAAAGACTGTAAAGTCAAGGTACAAAATAATAAAATAAGGTTCGACGTCAATTTCGGGTTGAAAAACAGGTGGGAACCCTTTACTTTCAATAAAACCAGCAACGAAGACGTTGAAGAGGTCACTTAATGCTAAATAAGTTGTAAAAACTTGAAAAAGTCAAAGTAAAAAACTGAAAAAATGGTCGAGCCAATATACCCAAGCCTCAACAGGGTGGGTTGGGCGGGGAAATTTTTCGTTTTTCAGGTGCCGGATCACGGCGTGCGACACGTCGTTGGATGCGGCTTGCGACGCTGGACACGATGGTAAGTATTTTCAGGGTAGCGGTAATAGAAAAATTTTTGGCAATTTAGAAAAAACCCTGAAAAATGGGTGTTTTTGAAAAAGTCAATATGGCGGATGGCGCGCAAGCGCGTCGTCACGCAGTCAGGATGTGAAGAACAATGCACCAGGCTATTGAGAATTTAAATCACGCGAATCGGTTAAGCCGATCGCGAGTTATGCAAATTTGAAATTTAACAATGTATGAAAAAACTGAAATTTCGCTAAAAACTGAAAAATTCGCGCAAGATCGCTCCAAAAAGTGCACAGCACACTCGGGTAAAATTAAACACGCAGGAAAAACAAAAAAGTCCGATCAAAATATCAATATTTTCAGTCGAGATATAGTTAGTTTTAAAAATGTCGAGGTTGACCAGGTAGCCTCGGTCGGTAGGTATTCTATAGAATTATGTTTTAATTTGAAATTTTTCGCTTTTCAGGTGCCGGATCACGGCGTGCGACACGTCGTTGGATGCGGCTTGCGACGCTGGACACGATGGTAAGTATTTTCAGGGTAGCGGTAATAGAAAAATTTTTGGCAATTTAGAAAAAACCCTGAAAAATGGGTGTTTTTGAAAAAGTCAATATGGCGGATGGCGCGCAAGCGCGTCGTCACGCAGTCAGGATGTGAAGAACAATGCACCAGGCTATTGAGAATTTAAATCACGCGAATCGGTTAAGCCGATCGCGAGTTATGCAAATTTGAAATTTAACAATGTATGAAAAAACTGAAATTTCGCTAAAAACTGAAAAATTCGCGCAAGATCGCTCCAAAAAGTGCACAGCACACTCGGGTAAAATTAAACACGCAGGAAAAACAAAAAAGTCCGATCAAAATATCAATATTTTCAGTCGAGATATAGTTGGTTAGGTTAGGTTAGGTTAGGTTAGGTTAGGTTAGGTTAAGTCCACGGTGAAGCAAAGAGGCAACCGGGCCGGCTTGTTTGAGGAGCTAGGCTGGCCCGAGGAGGACGCTCCCAGCGGGCTGAACAAGCCCGCTGCGGACGCGCTAGGAGGTGGGACCGCGGGAGAAGAGGAGTGCCGGTATTACGGTGCGCCGTTCTCCCTATCTCTCGCGGCCGTGGCGAGATCACAGGGGGTAGGGAGAATCCGAATCCCTATCCCCTGCGAGCTGGCGAAACCGTTTCCTCGGAACGGCCCTGGTGGGGCCGCGGTGGGTGGGGAGGGGTCGTCTCCCTATCCCTCTGTGGGCTTGCGGGGCCGTTCCTTGGGAACGACACTGGTGGGGCCGCAGAGGAGGAGGCATGCCGGTATAACGGTGCGCCGCTTGCCCTATCCTCTGCGGCCGAGTTGTGGTCGGTGGCAGAGCCACAAATCTGATCTGCCACATGGCCTCCCAGCAGCAGACTCTCGATGGAGTCTGCAGCAGTACTGGTGGAGTGGAGGCCGAGGAGGAGGATGTGATCTGCGTCGTGTTCCTCGCAGATCACGTCGTGTAGGAGATCGGGGTGGGAGGAGCTAGCGTGTCGCTCCTCCCAACCCGAGACGTGGAGGGTCCGCGCGAGCGGACAGCACCGGCGGGTTCGCGGAGGAATGCGAAAGCGTACCCGTGTTCCCGCCCTAATGGTGCCAGGTGGAACATCGCGGGGTTTAGTGGGTATACCCCGTCCTTCTCAGGGCGGAGCAGTGCCCTTTTCAGGGCGCCGGGAGTCCCACACATCGTGCGTAACGCATTCCCCGCGTCAAAAAAAAAAAAAAAAAAAAAAAAAAAGGTTAGGTTAGGTTAGGTTAGGTTAGGTTAGGTTAGGTTAGGTTAGGTTAGGTTAGGTTAGGTTAGGTTAGGTTAGGTTAGGTTAGGTTAGGTTCCCCCCCGATGGTTGCTCGCCTTGTCGTGGCGGGGGGGCTCTAGTAACCGTGGATGTGGGAGCCCACGGTGAAGCGAAGAGGCAACCGGGCCAGCCTGTTCGGAGTCGCCGGCTGGCCCGAGGAGGGCGCTCCCAGCGGGCTGAACAAGTCCGCTGCGGACGCGCTAGGAGGTGGGACCGCGGGAGAAGAGGAGTGCCGGTATTACGGTGCGCCGTTCTCCCTATCTCTCGCGGCCGTGGCGAGATCACAGGGGGTGGGGAGAACCCGAATCCCTATCCCCTGCGAGCTGGCGAGACCGTTCCCTCGGAGCGGCCCTGGTGGGGCCGCGGAGGGTGGGGAGGGATCGTCTCTCTATCCCCCTGCGGGCTTGCGGGGCCGTTCCTTGGGAACGACACTGGTGGGGCCGCAGAGGAGGAGGCATGCCGGTATAACGGTGCGCCGCTTGCCCTATCCTCTGCGGCCGAGGTGTGGTCGGTGGCAGAGCCACAGATCTGATCTGCCACATGGCCTCCCAGCAGCAGACTCTCGATGGAGTCTGCAGCAGTACTGGTGGAGTGGAGGCCGAGGTGGAGGATGTGATCTGCGTCGTGTTCCTCGCAGATCACGTCGTGTAGGAGATCGGGGTGGGAGGAGCTAGCGTGTCGCTCCTCCCAACCCGAGACGTGGAGGGTCCGCGCAAGCGGACAGCACCGGCGGGTTCGCGGAGGAATGCGAAAGCGTACCCGTGTTCCCGCCTTAATGGTGCCAGGTGGAACACCGCGGGGTTTAGTGGGTATACCCCGTCCTTCTCAGGACGGAGCAGTGCCCTTTTCAGGGCGCCGGGAGTCCCACACATCGTGCGTAACGCATTCCCCGCGTCAAAAAAAAAAAAAAAAAAAAAAAAAAAAAAAAAAAAAGGTTAGGTTAGGTTAGGTTAGGTTAGGTTAGGTTAGGTTAGGTTAGGTTAGGTTAGGTTAGGTTAGGTTAGGTTAGGTTAGGTTAGGTTAGGTTAGGTTAGGTTAGGTTAGGTTAGGTTAGGTTAGGTTAGGTTAGGTTAGGTTAGGTTAGGTTAGGTTAGGTTAGGTTAGGTTAGGTTAGGTTAGGTTAGGTTAGGTTAGGTTAGGTTAGGTTAGGTTAGGTTAGGTTAGGTTAGGTTAGGTTAGGTTAGGTTAGGTTAGGTTAGGTTAGGTTAGGTTAGGTTAGGTTAGGTTAGGTTAGGTTAGGTTAGGTTAGGTTAGGTTAGGTTAGGTTAGGTTAGGTTAGGTTAGGTTAGGTTAGGTTAGGTTAGGTTAGGTTAGGTTAGGTTAGGTTAGGTTAGGTTAGGTTAGGTTAGGTTAGGTTAGGTTAGGTTAGGTTAGGTTAGGTTAGGTTAGGTTAGGTTAGGTTAGGTTAGGTTAGGTTAGGTTAGGTTAGGTTAGGTTAGGTTAGGTTAGGTTAGGTTAGGTTAGGTTAGGTTAGGTTAGGTTAGGTTAGGTTAGGTTAGGTTAGGTTAGGTTAGGTTAGGTTAGGTTAGGTTAGGTTAGGTTAGGTTAGGTTAGGTTAGGTTAGGTTAGGTTAGGTTAGGTTAGGTTAGGTTAGGTTAGGTTAGGTTAGGTTAGGTTAGGTTAGGTTAGGTTAGGTTAGGTTAGGTTAGGTTAGGTTAGGTTAGGTTAGGTTAGGTTAGGTTAGGTTAGGTTAGGTTAGGTTAGGTTAGGTTAGGTTAGGTTAGGTTAGGTTAGGTTAGGTTAGGTTAGGTTAGGTTAGGTTAGGTTAGGTTAGGTTAGGTTAGGTTAGGTTAGGTTAGGTTAGGTTAGGTTAGGTTAGGTTAGGTTAGGTTAGGTTAGGTTAGGTTAGGTTAGGTTAGGTTAGGTTAGGTTAGGTTAGGTTAGGTTAGGTTAGGTTAGGTTAGGTTAGGTTAGGTTAGGTTAGGTTAGGTTAGGTTAGGTTAGGTTAGGTTAGGTTAGGTTAGGTTAGGTTAGGTTAGGTTAGGTTAGGTTAGGTTAGGTTAGGTTAGGTTAGGTTAGGTTAGGTTAGGTTAGGTTAGGTTAGGTTAGGTTAGGTTAGGTTAGGTTAGGTTAGGTTAGGTTAGGTTAGGTTAGGTTAGGTTAGGTTAGGTTAGGTTAGGTTAGGTTAGGTTAGGTTAGGTTAGGTTAGGTTAGGTTAGGTTAGGTTAGGTTAGGTTAGGTTAGGTTAGGTTAGGTTAGGTTAGGTTAGGTTAGGTTAGGTTAGGTTAGGTTAGGTTAGGTTAGGTTAGGTTAGGTTAGGTTAGGTTAGGTTAGGTTAGGTTAGGTTAGGTTAGGTTAGGTTAGGTTAGGTTAGGTTAGGTTAGGTTAGGTTAGGTTAGGTTAGGTTAGGTTAGGTTAGGTTAGGTTAGGTTAGGTTAGGTTAGGTTAGGTTAGGTTAGGTTAGGTTAGGTTAGGTTAGGTTAGGTTAGGTTAGGTTAGGTTAGGTTAGGTTAGGTTAGGTTAGGTTAGGTTAGGTTAGGTTAGGTTAGGTTAGGTTAGGTTAGGTTAGGTTAGGTTAGGTTAGGTTAGGTTAGGTTAGGTTAGGTTAGGTTAGGTTAGGTTAGGTTAGGTTAGGTTAGGTTAGGTTAGGTTAGGTTAGGTTAGGTTAGGTTAGGTTAGGTTAGGTTAGGTTAGGTTAGGTTAGGTTAGGTTAGGTTAGGTTAGGTTAGGTTAGGTTAGGTTAGGTTAGGTTAGGTTAGGTTAGGTTAGGTTAGGTTAGGTTAGGTTAGGTTAGGTTAGGTTAGGTTAGGTTAGGTTAGGTTAGGTTAGGTTAGGTTAGGTTAGGTTAGGTTAGGTTAGGTTAGGTTAGGTTAGGTTAGGTTAGGTTAGGTTAGGTTAGGTTAGGTTAGGTTAGGTTAGGTTAGGTTAGGTTAGGTTAGGTTAGGTTAGGTTAGGTTAGGTTAGGTTAGGTTAGGTTAGGTTAGGTTAGGTTAGGTTAGGTTAGGTTAGGTTAGGTTAGGTTAGGTTAGGTTAGGTTAGGTTAGGTTAGGTTAGGTTAGGTTAGGTTAGGTTAGGTTAGGTTAGGTTAGGTTAGGTTAGGTTAGGTTAGGTTAGGTTAGGTTAGGTTAGGTTAGGTTAGGTTAGGTTAGGTTAGGTTAGGTTAGGTTAGGTTAGGTTAGGTTAGGTTAGGTTAGGTTAGGTTAGGTTAGGTTAGGTTAGGTTAGGTTAGGTTAGGTTAGGTTAGGTTAGGTTAGGTTAGGTTAGGTTAGGTTAGGTTAGGTTAGGTTAGGTTAGGTTAGGTTAGGTTAGGTTAGGTTAGGTTAGGTTAGGTTAGGTTAGGTTAGGTTAGGTTAGGTTAGGTTAGGTTAGGTTAGGTTAGGTTAGGTTAGGTTAGGTTAGGTTAGGTTAGGTTAGGTTAGGTTAGGTTAGGTTAGGTTAGGTTAGGTTAGGTTAGGTTAGGTTAGGTTAGGTTAGGTTAGGTTAGGTTAGGTTAGGT